>JAMPIV010019308.1:0-18154 GCA_024509875.1 Oreohelix idahoensis
GTTGGAAAATTGTTTAGCCGACTCCACAACCCTGGTTCTAGCGCGGCTTGAATAGAAACGATCGCTGAATGAATGCCAGGGTACGTACGATACACTCTAGCTACGTGCATGCATGAAAATGTTGATGATGCTGTCGGAGGGTTGTTCGATCTTGCTAATTTTGCTAACTTGTATGGGTTAAAGAAGTCGCTGTCGGAACAGCGCCAAACTGCGTAACGATAATCGAGGTTTTACAGTATTACGATGTAGAAGTGTAGGCCATTATACAGTTATATATTCAGATGTAAAGAAATTAGCAACTAAAGATTTATATATTCAGATATATAGAGAGAAGACATTTAAGTTATATATTCAGATGTAAAGAAATTAGCTAGTAAAGATTTATATATCCAGATATAGAGAGAGAAGGCATTTAAGTTATATATTCAATTGTAAAGAAATTAGCTAGTAAAGATTTATATATTCAGAGAGAGAGAGAGAGAGAGAGAGAGAGAGAGAGAGCAGACGTTTAACAGTTATATATTCAGATACAAAGAAATTAGCTGCTAAAGATTTATATATTCAGATAGAAGTTAGCCTAAGGGTCTTTTATATTTGGACATGCGCCCTAATATAACCGACTAGGTTGAACGGGACGCACCTCGCCAAAACGAGGCAAAACTTTATTTAAAAAAAAAAAAAAAGATGCTATTTAACAGTTATATATTCAGACAATTAGCCTGCCAATAAATGACAGCAAAGAATTATGATTTGCGATTATGTCCAGAGAATAACAACATATCTCATATATTAACTTTATTTCTTTTCTTTTTTCTACCACCTCTCACCTTCTACCGAGCAAGTAAGCCCGTCAACATGCTTTAAAAAAAAAAAAATATATATATATATATATATATATATATATATATATATATATATATATATATTATATATATATATATAGCCCGTTTTAGTGAGACTTCGCACGTTTAACCTTGACAAGGGATTATCAGTTATATTAGGGCGCATGCCCAAAAGTAAACGTCCTAGAGGCATGACATTTTCAAATCTAAAAGTCCTTGAGGCATGACATGTCCAAATCTAAATGTCCTTGAGGTATGACATGTCCAATTTTAAAAGTCCTTGAGGCATGACTTGTCCAAATCTAAATGTCCTTGAAGTATGACATGTCCAATTTTAAAAGTCCTCGAGGCCTTGTTTAATTTGGTACATGTGGTTCTTTTTTACTTAACTATTTTTATGACGGTTTCCCTCAACGTTACGTTCATTATTTGCTTACTTGCGGACACACGTGGCACGTTATTACAGACTGTAGTGTTCTTTGCTTGGAGAACGCCTTTTCGAAAATGTGTACGATTTGGCTTCCTTGTTGTCCCAATAAAATGACACATTTTGTTCATATCTAGTAAAACATTCAAATTGATAATTTTCTCGGTTTTTAAGGGTCATCTTCGTTGCACACACGGACAACTCCGATCCCCTCCCAAAGGCCCCACAAAAAGCATCTCATCACAGTGCACGAGCTCCGTAGCACCGGCGCGGATCCTACGTGTGTACAAGTATATAGGAATCACACATTCTATAATTATTTTTGTGGTGAGTAGGATTCCTAATTTTTAAATGTTACTCTTGACGATTTCCAACTGCCAAGAGATTTTTAACGTGCGCAACATGCACAAAGGAGCTCCTATTTTTTCACACTTATCCGAGAAGACCAGGTATCCCGATCTCACTACCAGGATCACTGTCCACGCAGCCATGATGTTAAACTGTTCCAGTATCTGCTCTCGTTGACGTCCTCTGTGTATTTTTTCCTTCTATCTTTCCTGTTGTCACAACATCCTCCAGACTCTTGCATCTCATAACATGCCCAGTGAAAGTGAACTGCTCCCTCCTAACATGAGGAATAAACTTCCTTTTACGCGTTGGCCTCTTTCTGAACATCCTCATTACTCTCTTTAGCTGTCCATGGTAATTTCAACATTCTTCTGTAAAACCACGTTCTGAAATAGGGCGGCTTTAACAGTGGAGTACGGGCATTATTCGGGTCCAATGAGGACTGAGCTATAATAATTTTACTAAATAATTTATTTATAACTGTTTCTAACTTTAGTGCAAAATATACCCCGGTTTGTAATGTTTCTTTTATCTTACCTTCTTTGTTGTTCTTGACCTGCGTTGCCCTCTTTTCAAATAAATCTTGCCAATCAATGTGAAGGTCTTCACGGTTATTAAATACGGAATAACCTCTGGTATATCAATTTATGACAAGCAGAGGGAGAAACAGATAAATATACAGCGTAAAAAGAAATTGGATTCATTACATTAACATGAATTGTTTTGGTTAGTTGTTGTTTAACTAGGACTGGCTGGAGCTTCTGCGCTCCTTTTTAGTACCAATACCAAGTTGCCAGACTCCTTGCGTAATATCTACACTGTAGATCTAGGCATTTCCTGTGGCTTTTTTCTACCATTCTGAAACGTGCTGATTTGAAGCTATGGAGCTCCAGTTTTCTTCAGATTGGTTTTGCAATTAAAAGATCATCGCCACCTAGTCCCTGATCAGAGGGGAAAAGCGCGTGGTAATAACCTGTGCACTCCAATTCCATCAAGGGGCTCTCCAAATATGCAAGAGCTAAAATACTTTGCTCTGGGTTGTGTCTCTCCCTCTGAAATAGTCACGTCCTATAACAGAGCCACTTCTCAGCTCCCCCTGCCTTTCATGGGACCATAGTGAGATCCTCCTGGCATGCACTAACCAGGTAAAAGGCCAGACTTACGTGTGGGGGGGGTGGGCTCACGTAACTCCTCCACGCTGAGTGTGCATTGCTTGTTTTCCTCGACACTGTCTTACCACAGCGTGAATCCCTGAAAGTGTGATGATGATTTCAAGAGTCAATGAGGGTTACTTTGCCCCAAAGACAGAGGTTCACTTCCACATCTTGTATGCTATAGCACAGTGCTTTGCTGTGGTCATATAACGGTTAATTTTAGATGTGTCTCCATGCATAGAAAATTATTTAAAATGACATGGGGAATACCTAGAAGGCTGATTACAGGGCGCATATATGTTGAAATCCCTATGTGCTCCACAGAATGGCTCAGGTCAATAAATGCATGAGTATACACGTATTAAACAAAATATCTCTTCTGCTGTATTTACCTGGTACTGCATTCCTTATGTCCCTTACAATCTTGAATTAATGATAGAATGACTGGTCAATGGGTCAGTGTTCTGTGGAGGATATTTTGAATTCTCGTCGCCTTTTAGCTTTTAAGGAATGCCCCATCTCATTTTTTTTAAATAAAATAGCTGTATTTTTTTTGCAATAAATTATCTTTTGATAACTCACTTTGTCGGAATATGTATCCATATCCCTAAATTATTTCCATCTTCTTCATGTGGACCCGTCAGTCTCCACCAGTGATTCTCGAGCTTTTTTTCTCTGTACTTTCGAAATGAAAATGTTTCTCATGCGCCACATCGAAATTTTTTTGTTGCACCTTCAAAAGCAAAAAACAAATCAAACTCTCCACCAGTAAAACCTTTATTTATAATTTACATTATTTAAAAAAAAATTTTTATTTGTAATTAAAAAATCTATTTGAGATATAAAATAAATATATTACTGAATAAAATATCTGGAAAAATCTACAGGTTTTCTATAAAATATTTCCATCATTACATTACATGGAGCTACAGTAGCGTAATGGTTAGTGAACTGGCTTCGTAGCTCGCTGGTCTATGGTTCGATCTCTAGTTGAGGGGGAATTTTTTAGACCACAAACGGCTACGGGTCGACCCAGACTCATGAGCAACTCTGGGAAGTTTAATGCGGCCGACGTGATGCTGACCACATCACCCCTAGTGTCCCGATGGTCAAGAAAATATGGCCTAACACCGTATTCCCAATATGCCTCAATGGACGTGAAACGGGATTCTTAACTTTTTTTTTAAAAATGTAACAAAATAAATAAGATAAATAAGATAATAACATCGATATTTATTTTTGGCTCATGAATTTTTTTTTAAATGTCTTTAAATGATTACCTTTGAATGTTCCCGCGCCACCATTTGGGAGCCACTGGTCTACACTGTAAAGCTGTTTTTTTTTCTTATTTCTGTAAATATTTATTGACTGTGTTAGTTTATTTATGTCCGTAATTTAAGTACTTTTTAAGACTACCAAAGGTAAGTGGATATCAACAGACCCTATTTTATAATGTTGATGTTAAATTATTGATTCATAAATGTTTACCATTATCGTGCTCTGCCCTCCTATGAGCCCAAAAATAACTTGATGAAACAGTCAAATTGTCGCCAGAACAAATTAATCTTCTCTTCGTGTAACGACGTAATGCTCCAGGGAAGTTAGTTTTGTTAAATTAAAAGTATTAAGCTTGTTTTACAACGCTAGAATTGACAATTTTGTTTGCATTATTTTGCGACAAAATGTACAAACGACATCAAAACAAAAAACAATCATGCAATAAAGAAGAAAGCAACGATGAGAAAAAACTCAGTTTTGGCCAATAGTGAAATATAAGAATAGATTACAAGAGTCTGTATACTAATTGATTAATGGCAGCGAGAACGTGAAAAACGAACCAGGAATTATTTTTACTTGACCTCTTCAGACCATACAAGTCTGGAAATAAACATAAGAAGATTAAACAATCTTCGGACTAGAATCCCCAGGGAGCGGCAGTGCTCCAGATAAATAGACGGGGATAAGATATTTTTAAGTAATATATAGATACGTCGTAACTGCTGAAGGATGTCGACCTGAACGAATAAAATAAAGCAAGTCTTTATCCCTTCACTGTGACATGGTGTTGTCTTTTCTTCCGATCACAATCTTAACACGCGAGGCCAAAGTGAAATCTGCTTCATTTCTTAACATGGCTTTCGGAACAAAGACAAATACTCTTTCATTATTTAACATTGGCACGGAACAAAGCACAATCTGCTTCATACTTTACATGGCACGACCAAAGACAAAATCTGCTTCATTACTTTACATGGCACGGAAACAAAGACAATCTATTTCACACTTTACAATGGCACCGAAACAACGAAAATCCACTTTTAGCACTTTACTTGGCACGGTAATAAAGACAAATCTACTTCAGCACTTTACATGGCACAGAACAAAGACAAATCTCCTTCAGCTATTTACATGAAACGGAACAAAAACGAATCTGCTTCTGCTCTTTACATGGCACGAATCAAAGAAAATCTACTTCAGCTCTTTACATGGCATAGAACAAAGACAAATCTACTTGAGCTCTTTACATGAAACGGAACAAAGACAAACCAACTTCAGCATTTTTATATGGGATGGAACAAAGACAAACCTACTTCAGCATTTTACATGGCATGGAACAAAGACAAACCTATTTCAGCATTTTACATGGCACGGAACAAAGACAAATCTTTTTCCTAATTTTACATGGGATGGAACAAAGAAAATCTACTTGAGCTCTTTACATAGCACGGAACAAAGAAAATCTACTTCATAACTTTACATTGCACGGAACAAAGAAAATATATCTCAGCTCTTTACATGGCATGGAGCAATGACAATCTACTTCATAACTTTACATTGCACGGAACAAAGAAAATCTATCTCAGCTCTTTACATAGCACGGAACAAAGAAAATCTACCTCATAACTTTACATTGCACGGAACTAAGACAAATCTGCTTTAGCTCTTTACATGGTACGGAACAAAGACAAATCTACTTGATAACTTTACATTGCACGGAACAAAGACAAATCGGCTTCAGCTCTTTACATGGCGCGGAACACAGACAAATCTGTTTCAGCATTATACATGGCCTCCATATTTCGTCGTGTATGTCGTTGATTTTGACCATTAACAGAGTAGGTGATATCACGCTTCCTATTGGTACTCCTTGCCGTAATTTTCATCTACGGATTTAAAACGAAGGCAGGAAAACATATGAAGTTATAAAAGCAATAACTAAAAATAGATTTCAGAAAAACCAGAGTCACATATAACGGGAACAGATTACTTCCAACATGGAGAAGTAAACTGGAAACTGAAATGATGAGGATGAGAAAGATATGAAAAGTCCCTGTGCTGAAGGCACGTGAATTAAGTAAAGTAGCAGAACCTGGTCCTGTTAAATTTCACGAGTGAAGCAGGACACGACCTTTTTACCAACCCCTTGAGGGATAAAGTGTTTGCCGATGATTGATGTAGAAACGTCAACGATGTGAGAAAAATAGATATGGCAATATGTCAGCGAACGTCGAGAAGAAGACAGATTACTTGTCCAACTTCTTGCTCAAGAGCTTCAGACTGTTTATGATTTTTCATATCTTCGCAGCAACTGTCTTCTGTCCTGTTTTTTTGTGTACAGTTTTCTGAAAATATTTCTCCCTCCGTCTCTTACCTTGTTGTCATCATTTATTGGATTCCCAGATGCGTCATTGATCATTTTTATTGGCTGAATATTGCTGTGTTTCTGCTCGTGTCATTCTATATTTGACAATTTTCATCTGTTTTATATGACCGCCAGACTTTGTATAGATTCTTTTGATTCATAATGCTTTCCACGTTTCATCGTTCCACCATGCTTACCTTTTCTTGACAACGCATCGATCTATTTTGCTGCCGCCATTGTTTCGTTTAGAACTGATGTTGAGAGCCAGACATGTGGTAGTGAAACAAAAGATGAGAATACGTCGCTAGCGGGGCATTCTAGACACGTTGGGGAATTCTGCTGTTAGCATTGAAAGACAGTCCTTCATCTTGAATCCCACTGGTATGAGAAGCAGAGTTGGACCGAAAAAAACGTCATCATCAAGGGAAGTACGTTGCATTATTTCCTTAAGACTGTAACCTTGTGCATTCGATTTCAACAGGCATTTCTGCCGGGTGGCCTTCCTTAGCCCTTTACTGTCCTCAGCCTACCTACGAGGTAGCAGGTAGTTTGAGCTCAAGAGTTTTCTTTCTCCTAGATGAACTGCCATCCAAGGTCATCACCAGTACCATTCAGGAGAAACTCCACGGAGATATCAACAGCCTGAAGGTCATCTCTGCTTTCTGTGAACATATTCAAGCTGACGTCTGAGGGTCTGTGAACATATTCAAGCTGACGTCTGAGGGTCTGTGAACATATTCAAGCTGACGTCTGAGGGTCTTTGAACATATTCAAGCTGACGTCTGATTGTGAACGAAGATCAAGAACGAAAAATACAAGTAGAAAAGAAATGGAGACAGAAATGGGAATAATCAGAAAGATATGGAAAGATCTTGAAGATGTGGCATGCGGCAGGAGGATTTGGTATACGTTTGTTGAAGGCCTGTGCTGAAGTGTAAAGAAAGAGAGGATTATTTTGTTATGTTATAGAGTAGGGTGTCTCTATAACGGAGTTTCACGGAATCCTAGAGTTCCGCGAGAAGTCGCTAGGGGGTTCCGCGAGAGATCGTGATTTAAAAAAAGAACATTTGTTTTCACTTAGCGCACCGGACAATGTTAGCGCTCGCAGTGGTGGGCAGTGAACCGAGCAGCCCCGTATGGCAGTGCTCAATAAGACCACGTTCGCTCTTCGCATGTCATATTTCATTAGCACTTTGTGGAGTAGAAAATTTATGATAAAACTTTAAGGCTACTTGGATAAAGGTAAAAAAGGACCCCGTTACACGCCCATTGAGGCATGTTGGGAATATGGTGTTAGGCCCATATTGTCTTGACCATCGGCATACGAAGGGTGATGTGGTCAGCATCACGCCAGCTGCCTTAACCTTCCCAGAGTTACTCTGGTACCCAATTCATGAGGCTGGGTCGACCCCGGAGCCGGTTGCGGTGTAAAAAAATCCCACCTCAACTTGGGATGGAACCATGGACCACCGAGCGAAGAAGCCAGTGCACTAACCACGGCGCTACCGCGGCTTTTTACTAGGATAAGGTAAACCCAAAAATCAAGTATAAAATTTTAAAAAAAAGGAAAAACTGAAGGAAGTTTCTTCAACCTACATTACTGACTTCCATTACTGTTGATATTCACAAAAAAGAGTAGGCTAATACGTTAGCCAAAGTAAACAGATCATTCTCTACTAACAACAGCATTTACATATTTTATCGGATTATTATATTTACAACTTACTGATCACGCTAATGTACCACGAGCTACAAAAATAATAAATTTTGTTATGTACGGTTCCATGAGACCTGAAAATTATTTCAAGGGTTCTTCCAGGATAAAAAGGTTGAGAAATGCTGCTATGACATATGGTTTTCTTGGACTTTTGTTATGCTTCAGTGTTAGCTTTTTATATAACCAAGATTAGGAATAAAACTAGCAATGACCCGTCAATATTGACAGGTTGTTAATTATAGTGAGTTGTTTCGGTTACATGTATTACAGACGGAATTATTACCACAGTAGTCATTTTATTGCAGGAGACCGTCATTAGATATTTGTAGTGACAATTATATGGATGTATTAAACATGAAGACATGGAGTAACTTTCCTAAATGACATGTGGAGCAGTGTGTAACGGTGGATTTTACTGGCTACTAGAATGTAGATGTAGGTCTAATGTTGTTGCTAAGATGTAGCCGTGTAATGTACCATCATAGACACCAGGGAAGTCGAAGGCTGTGAAGTAAGGTGTCTTGTCTGGTCTGTTGCTTGCTGTGAGTATAGATGAGATGACGTTCCACAGGTCTACAGTACATGGGTCATGAGGACATACATTCACTCACGACGTGGAAGTCATAGAAGTATGAACTGCTGGTGACGTTTCCATTATTTATTCAGGACGCCACAATGACAAGTACATTGACATCAATATATATATATAAGTCACAGACACTGCAGGACATAGTAATCAGCATAAACAAAGTTCCTCAGTAAATCGTGCATATATTATGTAAGCTGATCTCGATAATTCCAGCTTACAACAGCTTCAGCTCCATATCATCACTCTATGAGTGTAACAAACTCCACTCTGATACTAGTGGATCAGGTGTGTAAATACGTCTACCGCAGGCCGCACGGGAATGGCGGGTTTATGTGTACAGTTCAAGTTGACCTCTGTAGGCATTTCTAAGTCTAACCTTGATGAAGGTATAATCGCTGACATAGCGAAGTTCAAAGGAGCATAGAAACTGTTCTCTGGGCCTAGAGTGACCCGTATACATATAAATCTAAGGTATGAGGATACCTGGGTGTATTTCCTAGTAGAAGATCCTCTCCTGCCTGTAGATAGTGAGCGAGCAGAGAACGACAATGTCAAAAATCTAAGCTGACTACAGATTTCAATATTAGGAGAGCATTTACCTTGCTTCGGAAATAACACCACAACATACACGCCTCCAGGCGTTTAGAATCATGTAGGGAAAATCCTCGTTAGATAAACTAATAACAAGAGGACTTCCAATTCCCCATCAAAAGATCACAGACGCTGAAAATGCGTCTTGCTCTGCTCGTAACAACTGCGGGACTCCCGGACGGAAGTCTTTCTCAAACCGCCCTAAATTCTACACATTAACAGAAGCGCTCGACCCCCTGAGTTCAACTCAAACGGGCCGATGTTGGACACATACCAAGCTAAGATACTGACCAAATCGCGCCTTATATGGTCAGGGAATAAACATCAACTCTGGTTGCAAACATTCCAGAAAGGCTGACCTATTCGAGCCATAAAAGGACACAACCAGACATCGATCTAAAAAAAAGACCGGCAGTTTAAGACACAAGAGAAGGTAACAACCATTGTCAAATTGTAACCTCAGTTTATCAAGAGTTATGAACCCTTGATCACAAAAATTAAAATGTACAAAAAAGACTCAGAAAAATTTATATTGACTCAGAAAAAATCTGTGCGTAACAGTTTACCGCACCCCCCCGGGAAAAAAATGAAACATTTTTTTTGAATCCTAGAGCAAGATCCAACAGGCTCCTAACACACGTATGATGCGCGGATAAAATATATCACCAAAAAATATAATGCCTAATATGAGGCTAGCTGGACGCAAGGAGCGACAGGTGAGATTATATCTCAGATCCTTAGAGAAAACATTTCCCTAAGTATACACATATTCCAGGGAGGTGCCACCAACATACGCCACAGTGCTGGTAACATTATAATGCAAGCAACATTATACATATACAAATTTATCTGACATTAATTATATTATCAAAGGATTAAACCATGGAATGTTATCAAAACAGCGGTGTCATATACTAATATACCGCATAATAGAGATGTACACATCTTAAACCAAATAGTACATTACGTAAGCATGTAATAACATTATGATACAATGCATTATACATAATAGTAATTAAGTAGGAGTTCCCCGAAGACGTGGACATATTTAAGAGGTCACATCTACTGAGTCGTCCCACGGTAAGCTAGCACTTCTTTACACTTCATGGTTGATATAATAACAGATTCTCGCACACATCAATGATTTGCTGTGAAAATATAAATAACATAATTCTATATGATAAATGTTAGATTTGCTAATACAGTAATCAAAATACATTCTTGACTATAAATTGTGGCCATGAGAACTTTTGGCCCATACATTGCTAACTTAGCCTTCTTCCGTTATACCAAAATCGGTAACAGAAAAAGGAAATCATACAGTACAATGTTATAAATTCCCAAAAAGTGAGAACAGATGTGCTGATATATAATTATAGTAGAGAGCTGTTATAGATCTCGACGTTTATCAGGAAATATAGGACAGAAGAGTTAAGTGGAATCATGTGGGCATCTGGACAGAATGTCTGCCATCACATTATCCGAACCACGGATAGCTCGCACCGTGAAATGAAAGGGTTGAAGAGCTATGGCATATCGAGTGGAGCTCTTCACGTTTTTGCTCTGAATAGCAGTAAGAGCTTTCTGGTCGGTTTCCACAATGAAATGCGCGCCCAGAAGGAATCTTTGTAACTTGAGAATTGACCAAACCATAGCCAACAATTCACGGTCTAAAACCGAGTAATTCCTTTCTGACGCATTTAGTTTCCTAGAGATATACATCACCGGATGCAGAGTATCTGAATACTCCTGCATTAGTACTGCCCCAATCCTAGTGGACGAGGCGTCACTTCGAAGAACAAAAGTCTTCTCAATAGTAGGTAACCTTAAGATAGGTGGAGATGAAAATAAAGTTTTAATCTTGTCCAATGAGGATTGGCATTCTTGAGACCAGCGGATCAGATTAGGCGATCCTTTTTTAATAAAGTAGAAAGAGGTGCCATAATGGAGGACAGATTCGGAATGAATCGTCCGTAAAATTGTATCAAACCTAAGAGACTACGTACTTGTTTTTTCGTCTTAGGGACAGAAATGTTAAGTATTTTCAAAATATTGTGGACCTCTGTCTTTAAGAGACCATGACTCGCGTAGAGGTTGACAGCAATTCGTAAAACCCAAATGAAGTGAGCCTTCCCCGACTGAACAACAGATATCATCTGTAAACGGTATGAAGAATTCGACGAACTATGCAGGGGCGGTCACATAAGGACCGAAAAGCAATGAAAAGAAAGCATAAAAGTGGTTTGCGCGTTGTTTAGGAACTTGCCAATAACCTTTTGACAAAGTAAAGAAAATCTAGAATAAGAAAAAAGTCCTGTTTAGGTAGCTTCTTCTAATGGAAGGCATAGGTTCAGCATCAAAACTTCGTAACTTGGTTCAATATTGCGATAATCAACGCAAAGGGCGAATGTATTGTCTTTTTTTCGAACAATAACCATGGACGAAGAGTATGCTTAAGTGGATGGTTCAATTATTTTCAATTGTATCATTTCATCCAATTCTGTTTCGACGTGTGACTGAAAATGGATAGGTATAAGATAGGGTCTGACTCTAATAGGATTATGGTCAGTAAGTATTATGTCATGTTCTATGACATCTGTGTGTCCAGGAATGTCAGTGAGAACATCCTGAAATGTTTGTAACATCGACGAGACTTGTCGATGTTCCTCAGCGGAAAGATTAGGAGAAACAGTAACGTTTTTCCAAGATTCCGTAGAATGAAGTGGGATCACAGGAAGAGGAAGATTGACATCAGAAAATGTAGTTTCCTCATCCTGTATAACTGACAGGGATGAGTAATGACCATGAGGTACTGGAGAATCGTCCGTCACCTGGAAAATAGGCTGCAAATAGTCCGGTCGTTCATGAAATTCCGAGAGCATATTTATATGGAAAGTTTTATGCTTCCCATCAATATCGACAACATAGTCGACATCGGAAATTTTTGAGACTATTGTATACGGATCTTTCCATGCAATAAGAAGTCTGTTCTCCATAGAAGGAAGAAGAACGAGTGCTTTGTGACACGGACAAAGTTGTCGTAGACATCTATTCTTATTTGCAAATTGCCTTGCCTTTTCGTTAGCAAATTCGGTTGAAGAAGTTGCTAGTTTGCATGCCTCGATGATCTTTTGCCTCAGAGCAATGACATACTCATATGAAGATTGTGTCATCGCTAATATTATCGGCAGTGATAAGATCGTGGAGTAAAGACATAGGGCCGCGCGGTCGCGCGCCAAAGACAAGTTCAAAAGGAGAAAACCCTGTGTGTTCATTGGGAACCTCTCTATAAGCAAAGAGAGCCGCGGGTAAAACCCTGTCCCAATCCTGAGGATGATCCTCAGTTATCTTCCCAAGTAAAGTCTTGAGTGTTCTATTCAAACGCTCAACTAACCCATTAGACATTGGGTGATAGATACTGCTGAGAGACCTTTTAATATGTAGAGTAGACATTACCTGTGACATAGTGTCAGATATCAGTTGAGTGTCATGGTCTGACAATATTTCTCTGGGGAATCCCAAACGAGAAAATATCAGCCAAAGAGCGTCTGCGATATCGGCAGTGGAGATGCTCTTAAGAGGTATAGCCTCTGGCCAACGTGTGCACATATCGACACATGTAAGGATAAACTGATGTCCTCTGGCCGACGTGATCCTAAAAGGACCGATAATATCTATTGCCATTTTCTGAAACGGCCGAATAGGAATGTCGGCAGCCTGGATAGGCGCAGCATGTCGTGGTCCTCTAGATTTGAACCCTTGACATATTTTGCAAGATCGGCAGTAAATACGTATGTCCTTGTTCACAAAAGGCCAAAAGAAAGCCGCAAGAACTCTCGACTTTGTACGGGAAAAACCCATATGTCCAGCACATTGCGAGTCATGAGCATGTTGCAATATTTGCAATCTCATACTCTTAGGAACAAGAATTTGAGAATGTGTAGACGCAGTCGAGTCTTGTATGTGATACACATCGTTCAACCAACACAGGATACGTTTCGTTTGTTTCAACAACCTCAACCGCACTATAACCAGCGTCCTTTTCAGGACGTACACAGCGATCGCAATAGTCAAAATGGGCCGAAAGAAACCTCACGCTAAAAAGAGGAAGATTTATACCAGCCCACCAGCGCAGAACAGCCAGGGGAATAACACAATCAACAAAGAAAGACAGCCAGAGAGCAAAACTGCCCCAAGTACTCGTGCGGGGACCGAAATTTCTCCAACTCTTGATACGATGACGGAGCTAGCTGCGACGTGTATCGACCCGGTTGAGAGCCCGAATGACCAGACTCCTTGCGAGGAAGAGCAGAAAGCAGATGCAAGCAGTTCTGAACTTGACGATGAAGACCCAGAATATGACTACATGGTGAGCGCATTAGAGCAGATAGAACAGATGTCAGAAGAAGAAGACCAGATGAAAGCGTTAGAACAGATAAAACAGATGTTGGAAAGAAGAAAAAGAAGACAGGAGCCTAAACCCAGGGACCACCACCACAAGTACCCAAATCGTCAACTGAAGCCCTGTCTACTACAGAGAAGCTACACAAAACACCGTTGACACCACCACACGATGCCGAGATGAAAGAAGCACTATTTGAGGCGGCTCGAGTGTCAGACATCGAGATACGCCGGAATCCTACAAAGAACAGCCAAGTCCTCCGAGGTGAACAAGAGAAGCAAAATCACAAGCAGACAGAAGAGGACAGGGCACCGAGCCCGAAGACAAATACTCAACCAGTGGTAGCAGATGGGAGATGCCGCCCAGGCGAACTAAGAAAAAGTATTCACAAAGAACAGGATCAAGAGCGCAAAATAAAAAATTACGCAGTTGTCGGAAGGAGAAGCCACACTCAGGGCACTCCCGGACGACAAAGTAATCAATGTCCTGGAGAAAGTAGTAGGCAAAAGAGGCATAATTAGTATCAGAAGGCACCAACAGGGAGTGACACTTGCCCTGAATGATACAGAAAAAACTAAATCGCTGATGACTGCTCTGGCATCCGGGCCTAAAGAATTTCAGCTACCACACCGGATCAAAATCCAAGCAGAAATCTACACTGAAACCAAGAGAGTAGTCATCAAAGGGATAGACACCAACTTGTCAGACACAGAGGCCCTCAGCTACATCCAGGCCGAAAACCCTCGGTACAGATTCACACACGCAGAAAGGCTTAAATCCTGGAACAAAGAAGACACCAGACTGATAATAGTGACTCTACAGGGGAAAACAGTCCCAGAAAACATCACTATCCAGAATAGACCTCGAAGAGCACATGCCTTCATCCCGCCAGTGATACAATGTTCAAAGTGCCAGGGATTTTCTCACACAAGGAACACGTGCAGAAAAGAGACGGTCTGTAGATACTGTGCGGGCAGCCACGAATACAAAGACTGCCCAAAGGCCAAAAAAGACCAAGACTACAAAGCACCAAATAACAATAGAAAATGTACCAACTGCCTCGGAAAGCACGGAGCACGATACCGAGGATGTCCCGAATACCAACAAACAAGGCAAATAATTACAGTTGCCATTGGAAAGGGAGTATCATACCATGAGGCAAAAAAACACACTGAAGGCAAGTACTCTAGGTGATAGGCGCCAAGACAGCCTAACGGAACAAGTCAGACGGCTCACGACTGAAGTGAGAGAATTGAAACAACAACTGCGAAAGGAGAGAGAAAACCGCCAGCCACACAAAAACAGAACCTCAACTGACAGATGTGAAGAAATACATGACAGCTCGGAAAGCGCGAAACAACAACAAGTCATAAACGACATGAAAATAATACACCAAGACATGAAAAGAATTCAGCAACAGATAGAAGAAGATGTAAGGAAACTGATAGAACTGAAAGATGGAAACGAACAACTACTGAAAAGAATAGAGGCAGAAAGAATGACCATTGAAGAAATTACATCAAACACAAAAGACACTAAAACGAACGACCAATCAAACGAAAAAAGTCATCGAGGAAACGTGGGAAGAGCTACTCCCAACAATGATAGAAAAAGCGCTTTCCCAGACACTGGAGAAAAGGAAGACACAAGAAGCAGAAACGAGGAGGGCAAAAACTCACAAAACCTAACAAGCCAGATAGGAAAACAACAAATGTACACCATGAACACGCCACGACACCCCGAATGGACAAGAGCAAAGAGGTATCCTGACAGGCAGCTAGTGGTCCTTTTTAGGACCAGTCCTTTTCAGGACTAACAACAGGCTAGCACCGAAGATAGTAAACACCCTATATACCCCAATTATAACCAACTTTCAGGTTGAACAGGGTATTACAGCAGCATAGTAGACGAAATCAACAACAAACAACAACAATTGTATGTGATAAAATTAACCGTGATACAACGTTAAAATATCTCCAAAGATAAAATGTAGGGATAAAAATAATGCGTAAGCTACTAGAAGACATGATCGCCCATGCCGCGGGTCACTACCCGCCATGGAAACTAACTTGCTAGACGTGAAGGCAAAACGTTTACCCTTGTAGACGGGATGAGAACGGAGATCAAAAAGAAAAATATGACTGAACACGTGCTTGAAACTAGCAAGGCTAAAAAGACGCAATTGGTGGGGAAAGGAAAAAATTCACGTCCCCAAGTTGACACAAGGTAAAGAAATGGACAAAAGGGACCTTAGCTATTATACGCAACAGTCATTTCTTGGACGCTTTTTCGATACTTAGTCCTTTTATTTGAATTCAGCGGCAAACGCATTACAGAAGATGCTCGAACATATTTAAAAAAAAAAACAACTAACCTTGAAAAGTAACTTTTTCTTAATAATAATGTTAGGAATATAAAACCTAGCTGGCCTGATGGCCCATCTTGAGCAGAGAAATAATATGCTTTCATTTATACAGACGGATAGATAATAATGAAGATATTGACAAAAGACTGTTGTTCATATCAGCGAGCGACTGCATTGAAACAAAAACATGTCACTAATTTTCAAAAAATTGCGGCCTTGAGACGCAAGTGCTAGAAAATCTAGATGAATGAAAGAGATAGGGAAAATTAGTGGAAAGTTGTGGCTAAAAATAACTCTAAGAGGCAGATTCGTGTAGGAAATGCACGTATAAACAAGTGTGTTTTGTTAAAAAAAACGCAAGTAAGACAGACGGACCTCCAACAGACAATAATACATACTTGACTGAGGTATGACTGAATTGACTTTTGGTAGGAGGTTTGAAAATTTGAAAAAGGAAAAAAGGCGTGTGATTGGCCACAGATTAAACATATTATCGGCGCTCAGACGCGCGCATTTATGCCATCCATCATAAATGGTCCAGTAGTAGACACAGTAATTCTTCAGTGGTGTAATTCCCAGAAGCTAATTGCAATATTTAGAGGGACGCCATACTAGAGCCAGCAGCTCAGCTGAGTTTTGATAGCATATAACTGTGTTCTCTATTCATAATTCTGGTAAGACTGAAAGTATTTCTTTGTATATTTTAATATTGTTTAATGTTTCGAGTGAATTGATACTGCCATATCAAAATCTATCCCTTACAACAAGTAAGGATTCGTCGCTAGATCCCCAGCTACCCCAGTTCAGGGTCTAGAGACAAACAAAATACATAAACGCCAGCAAGGATTATGAAGGGCGGATCAAGTGTTGAGATCAGTGGAACATATCACCTATCCTATTCAATGGCAGGAAGCTAATGAACATATTTCAGAATATGTAGTCTTGGGGAACTTATACTATGTGAAACCAACTTGGTAAGATGTGCTGTATGGTCAGAGAGATCTGGACCCCGTCTATGTGATGGTTGTTGTGTAGTGTTGAGTTGTAGAAGTGGGCTCAGGAGATAGAGTTCTGTTGCATTCTTGGGGGGGGACCCAATACTTTTTATTTCAGAACTGTGAGTTTTTTATTTGGCACCAAAGTGGTGTCAAATGCTGTGTTGTAAAATACAAGTGTGGACCCGTTGCAGTTCGAGTATTTTGCAGAGCAGCCTTAGATTGCCCCCAAGCACGGAGTTGGGTGGGGGCCACCAGATTCCAGCACCAGAACTACTCAGGTCAAAGATACGTGAGCGTCTGGCCTACAGACATTCACCAACTTATTTTAATAACTAACACCCAACTATATTCCCCATCAACTAGAACATACCATGTTGGGAAATAAAACTTGTATTCCTCCATCAGAAAATGGACAATGTTTTGGTATTCATAGACTGGGAGTGATGAAGCCACCCCAACAGCACATCCATTAATCGTTCTCCCAGATAAATTACAAATATAAACAGTAGTAATATTAACTAGTCTTGTAAAATACATATGTACACACCTTTCATTTATTATGCCATATATTCATGCATTTCATTCATAATTTCAAAACCTTTCATATGTTCTGACCAAAATAAAACCTTGGTTCAGAACAAATAAACTTTGAAAGAAAAATTTAATATCAAAATTTTAAACAGCTTTGAGTTAGTGTTCAGTGTGTTATAAATTTTATTAATATTATTAACTTATTAAATATCTGTGTGTGTGTTTGTATCTACTAATACAACACCTTAACATTTCAGTACCCTAGATTGTTAACGTAGGCACATCCAGTAGTAAAAAAAGATATGTGTGAGGTCGTAAGTGGTAGCAAGAAGGGCCTTCTGTAAATTCACAGCTACATTTATCTCAGGAGCCTTCACAGCTGACCTCATGCATCACACTAGGTAATATCACAACCATACAGTACCATCAAATCCACTACATATATTGGGGTCCTCTTGTCCAAGGGATAATTAGCTTAGTCAGTAGATGATTAGGATTCTCCTGGTGGGAGAATTAAAAATTAAGGGGAACAAATTATAACACACAC
>JAMPIV010019309.1:0-55411 GCA_024509875.1 Oreohelix idahoensis
ACAATTATTATTGGCCCAAGGCAAGATGGGACATTGAGAATTTTGTAGAAAGGTGTAGCATAGCAAATGAGGGAACACCCACAAGTGGGAACATTGATCAGGACCTGGACACGCCAAGGGGCAAACTTAGGCCTGAAAATAAAAAGAGAAATAAATTTGATAAAGTGGACCAAATGGAATGGGAAGCCCCTTTTCACGGACAAGCTTCACTTAACTGTTTTACAATGGCCACTATGCGGAGAGTGCAAAAAGATGTCTTACCCCAGGATAAGCCGGAAATCCCTCAATCGGACTTAAACAAACTGGAGGAAGAGGATGTAGAGAGGAAATCTCTCGTCAAGAATTCTAAGTGGGGAGAAAGCCACAAAAGAAGAATTGGTAGCGGTCGTTTTGTGAATGATAATTCTGGGAGGAAAAATCATCACTATAGAGCTTCAAGTGGAAGAGACCATACCGGTGCATGGACAAATAGGTCCACAGAATTAAAGGTCCATATGTAGCTCTGTTAAGAACGTGGACTGATGAAAAGGCAGAGGAAAATATTACATCCTCATACCAATATGTGAATGAGCTGACCACTCGTTTAAAAACTGGCTGGAAACTTGCCAATGAAAATTTGAAACAAGCCAGGAAGAAACATGCTGCCTATTATAACAGGAAGGCGAAAAACAGAGATTTGGCTGTGGGAGAGAAGGTACTGCTTCTTCTACCCGGGAGTCAGAATAAGTTACAAATTGGATGGCAAGGTCCATATACAGTTCTAGAGAAGGTGTCTAGAACCAATTATAAGATAGATAAGAAGGGGAAAGAAAAAATCTATCATGTGAATCTCCTGAAGAAATATTTGGAAAGAGAACATCAGGAAGAGACACACTTGTTGACCTTGTCCATTGCCATGGAGATGAAAAAGGAACCACTTTCATCATTTGAATATCCATTACACCCCTGTGAGACAGCGGCACAGGTGAAAATCAGTACACATTTAACGAAAACTCAGAAAGAGAGAGTGCAACAGGTTCTAGATAATCATGCAGAGGTGTTAACAGACCGACCAGGACATACAAACTTATTGGAATATGATATGAAGCTGATAGACCCCACACCTGTCTGTATGAAACCCTATTCGATTCCTTTTGCTAAGGAGAAAGCTTTGAAGGAAGAGATAGACTATTTGTTGAAGGAAGGAATTATTTCACACAGTGAATCTTCGTATAGTTCCGGTGTTGTACTCTTAAGGAAGCCCTCTGGAGAACATAGACTCTGTATAGATTACAGGAGACTGAATGCTATTACAGAAGGACAGGTGGATCCATTGCCGGATACAAATCAGTTGTTTACCAGGTTAAATAAAGCTAAATATTTCTCAAAAGTGGATCTGAGTAAAGGATACTATCAGATTCCAGTAAAACCTGAGATCAGACAAACTTGTTGGATGTAAACATTTCGGAGGAACGTAATGAATCCCTGAGTTGCCTCTTTGATTGAGGATATTCCGAATGTTTCATACAGGCTAATAAGAAGATTATGGGATCCACTACGAAAACTCTGCTATCACCAGGTATATGTTATCTCCTCATAACGTACATTTTGGGGAAAATCTAATGTTCTCTGGACATGTCATTGCGCAGACTCAGAGAAGAGAAATGGTGAATACGGGTTGTGAAGCAGCATTAAGACAAGCAGTCACACTTGCGGCTGTTCAGTAACATAACCGAAAAATATTATTGGTTGTAGAGGTCTGAGGCAGATTTCATGAGTAGTGCTTACTCTGAATGGACCCAACTACATAAAACCATGATAGCACAACAGCAGAGTAAAGTCAAGTTGACTTACATTTATCTATGTGTATATAGAATAAAGGACTGACAAAAGATGTCTGTTTTAAGAGGGGAGATGTCGTGAAATATTCTCATCCACATATATAAATTAAAACGTAAATGTAAAGCCTAACAAATAAATTTAATAAAAGAAAAGAAGAATGGTAAAGAACAGTGCTGTCACAATGACTGTACTCGAAATCCCCTTGTTTTCTACTTCGTCTGCAAATTGTAACGTTTCACGTTGATAGTAAAAGCCTACTGCTGCAATACCCGCCTTCTACGATAAAACATGTGCTGCATTTCTAAGAAAAACCTTGAGATACGCAGGTTGACCTAGATTTAAAATTCCATTCATGTCTTTTTATACACTACGTTACCTAAAACGAAAGACAGATGGACTAAAGATAGAAAGAAGGGAGGGCTGAAAGCGGGGACGCAGGCAATACTACCACAGTCGCGCGATACACAATTACTACCATCACGCGTGTAAGGCCACAAGCACTAGCTTTTTTTCAAATCGACAGTGATAAAAAACACTACCCATACCAGAGTTAGGTTTTAAAATCCTGAAAAACGCTTATTAGGAAATATGACATTATACTGGTTTACGTTTGAAAACATTACAGTACCCAGACACCACATCGTTTTCGAAGTAAACAGGAGGTAGAAGAAAGTGCATATTTTGAACGCAGCCACTTAGCTCCTTTAAATTTGTATATTTGGGTTCCTTAGGACTTGCTGACAAAAAATATGTTAAACGTTACGCAAATAGTCTAGGAATTACCAAATTATAGCCAAAAGAAATAGTGAGGGATGTCAGACAACACCCAAATCAGAATCGCTCAGTGGCAGATTTTCACCCCACCATTGTACGGGAAATAGGCTGACATGTTACCTCCTATTTGATTGGCGGAAAATAAATGTAAGGCTAAACACGATTAGTCGGGCTATAAATACTATCTTTCGTTGTCAGGGGAAACGGGAGTAGGAGTACTTTTTTTCAAACGATTGGGTAGACATGGCACGATTGGTTAGACCTGCCAATATAGTCAATTAGAGGCGTCAGGTCACCACCACACTTGCAAATAAACTTACTACAGAACCAGTGCGTTGAGCACCAGTGCATATTTTTCTAAATAAAAGCCTGGGACATCGGCAGATCGAATTGTGTTATATTCAGTGCCAGTCAACGTAATTCTGTATTATTTCCATGAATTGTGGTAAGCTTGAAATATTTGATATCTTTTAATGAAAATTGAATGTAAATTGATAATTTATGTCTGTATATATGTGTGGTTCAGTAGCGAACATGAGGTAAAGCCTCTATAGTGCTCCAGCCTGAACAGAAGGTGTCGGAGGAAAGTAAAACTACATGGAATTGCCAAACAGTACACTGACACCTAGCTTATTGACTAGAAAGAAATAATGCTGGAATTGCAGAGGCGTAGTAATCATTAGGGAGGAATATACTGGTGAAAATTGTTTCAGATGAAGATAGCAGTTGGCCTACCGCTCTGAACTCAGTGTTTGTTATGTATTGTGCTCAGTGTAGAAATAGAGTATAAATTAGTTCTGAAGTAGGAGGTACAACCTTCTTGTTTCAGGGACCGTGGTCCAAAAGGTATTGAGCAGCACCTGGTCAGAGCTTTACTGAATCCAGAGGCGGACAGCATACTCCTTGGTCCATATAGCAAACAGTGAGGTGTCTCCAGAATACAGGGAGGCTATCGAGCAGAGGAGTCCTTTCCTGCCGCCATCACGAAAGATAAGACTATGTGGCCAGCGGAGCTCAACATTATGTAACCCCATCCTAAACTGACATTGTATAAAAAATAAGAGGGGAAATTAATTGTTTTAATGCCAGGAACTGAGAACATCTCCAATACTAGTTCCAACAGAAACAAACACTTGAAGTCATGATGACAAATACCAACATAGCTTGAAATACAAAACCAGTATTACCTCATTTTACTACTACACAACTGACACACATAGGATAATGTTAATAAAATATGTCACTACAAGATTCAGATTGATAAATTCTGTACATATAACTTGTAATTAAAATTGATTGTGATTCCTGGTTCACTTTGTATTTGAATCAGGACACATATATATTAATGAAAAGTACTTAATACATATTGATATTTGAAAATTTACCAGTGACTCATTTAAGATAGTCTCATAGAGTGTTATATGTATGTGAGTGTCAAACTGTTGTCAAGTGTGGTGGAATAAATTAAATTGTTTATCTGTCTGTTATTGTTGTGACTTACACTTCATCATTTACAAAACCCTAGACATTCAACGTAGTCATCACAATATTCCAGAATAATTCTGACTGAGGTATAAATATGTGGTAGCAAGTAAGGTCATCTGTAATACACTACCCTTATTAGATACAGATACCTTCACAGCTGATCTCAGTCAGTACACTAAGTCCCCTATAAATATTTATAATATCCCACTTTACCACAATCGGGTCAATGGGCAAAGGTACACACTTCCATTATAATGTTGCCAAAACCGTAACATTAAAATATGTTATCATCATTGCCCATTGGCTCCACATGGAGCATATCAGTCGCCTCTTACGTCATGCATGAAGGAACAGTAGTTCTTTGTATTACTTTGTCTCCTAAGAGACCCATGGGGATCTTCAAAAGTTTACCTTAATTAATTGTTAACGTTAACAACTCGCTCTTCTTCTCCCATCTTTTCTTTTTTTTTGTTTTTAAATAAAATTTTGCCTCGTTTTGGCGAGGCGCGTCTGCCCCATCCCGTATGTATATATATATATATATATATATATATATATATATATATATATATATATATATATATATATATATATATATATATATAAACAGCTTTTAACACAGGAGCGGACTTATCGTGGATATTATTGGCACTGTCCTTGGGCCCACAGCATTAGAGCGGTTTACTTATTTACTTACTTAGTCGCTCTTCTTTTACCCTGGGGTGTAGCGATTTGCCAGAGACAGCACCATACTATTATATTGGCTGCCTTCCTCCTGACCTGGCTTCAATCTAGTTCTCGGTTCTTCAGTGGAGCAAGACTTTAAATTAAAACAGTTGATATAAGATTGAAATCGACAAAGCAGAATTTTCGCACTATGGCAAACAGAGAGCGCATCAGCAGTCTCATCAAATACACGAGTTACCTTCTCATTCTAGCCCACCGTTGTCATATTTGCAGATCAGGTGAGTGCTTCCGTAAAATCATGACTAAAGTCAGTATGAAAGCACGATCCATGATAATATTGATCATAGTAATAGAACTTATAGTGATTATTTTAACTGATAACCTGATGCTAGTGCGCAAGGACGTTAACGTAGTTGTGTCCTTCATTCTTTTAAATTATCCTTTTTCACAAAGAGCTGACGCTCAGTGACAGTGGATCACAGTCAAATTATCCTTTTTCACAGCTCAGTGACAGTGGATCACAGTCAAATTATCCTTTTTTCACAGCTCAGTGACAGTGGATCACAGTCAAATTATCCTTTTTTCACAGCTCAGTGACAGTGGATCACAGTCAAATTATCCTTTTTCACAGCTCAGTGACAGTGGATCGCAGTCAAATTATCCTTTTTCACAGCTCAGTGACAGTGGATCACAGTCAAATTATCCTTTTTCACAGCTCAGTGACAGTGGATCACAGTCAAATTATCCTTTTTCACAAAGAGCTGACGCTCAGTGACAGTGGATCAGTCAAATTATCCTTTTTCACAAAGAGCTGACGCTCAGAGACAGTGGATCACAAATTATCCTTTTTAAACGTACGAGTGATAACAATGACTACAGTGGCAGCTTCTGGAGGCAAAGGTAATTGGTTTGAAACCAGGTCACGCTACGCTCCAGTGTACCCAGCTATAAAAATGACTACCTGATTTTGAGTTAGGGAAGGCAAAGGCTGCGAGGATGGCAACTGATCACTATACCTCATACAGCTGAGACTTAGTATATTGAAGTTTCTAACACTTTACTCCCCTACGCCAATATCTACCGTGGGACTACCTTTGTAAGTTTACCATTGTTGAGCATTCTACCATTTTTGGTGTGGTCTTTTTTAAAAATCACTTTGATAATCTTCCATGTAAACATAAATTATATACAAGATGTCCGAAGATATTACACCGGATTACAAATAAAATTTAAAAAGGAAAAACGCCGCTCGTATCGGTAATGCACAATGTTTTTTCTCAGCGCGTTCCTAACCCTGCAGCACATACTGTACATTGCGCAGCGAAAATGGCGACCAATCAGGGGTGACAATGCGTGTACTGGCTGAACATTGCACGCGTTACAAAGGTGCCTACGTGGAGACATAATGAAAAACTGTATCACGAAAATTTCATTTTGAATGTGAATTTCAATGAATATGATCAATAATATTCCTTGGGTTCAGGCTGCAAACGCAGTATCATTTATCCGTAACGCCCGTGTTAACTTCGGTGAATAATTGTCGGACACCCTAAACATAAATAAATATTAATAAATTTCATTATGCGACTTTAATGGTATATTTTTGTCAATTTTCAGAGATAACCGTCATCACGGAAGGCAGCCATTTCATGCTGGCTTACCCTGAAAACTTTCCAGACAACTGCCAGTTTTTAATGGTTCTAACTCCATTGCTGCCATCGGACTCTTCCATGACATTCATTGCTGGTAACTTGGTTATTCTTCTCTTCCCCCCTCCCACCCCGCCTCCTAAATCACAAGATATTCGATCAAATTAAAGCATCACCAGTAGTGTAATCATCATCGTCACCACTATCATCATCATCATGAACGTCTTCCGAATATCTTAATACTTAACCCCGCATTCGTCATTACCACGAAGAGATGAGGAAATGACGCAGGCGCTGGACAGGGCACGGAATGAGCAAACAGGCTGATAGCATTACAAGACAGTCTTTGTTCATGAACGCCCAGGGTAAGAGAGATAGAGGGAGTCTGAAAAAGACACAGAGAAGAGAACTGGAGACATGCATGGAAGGGGGTAAAGAAAACAATGAAGAGCCTTGAATTGATGATACTGAACAGGGTGGCTAATCGTGAGTTTGTTGAAAGCCTATGCTACTCAGCTAACTGAAGAGTCATCTTCATAATTATTTTTTCCCCTTTGAACTCCTTAAACAACATGGAGCCACCAATGACGCTGGTCCCTTTGCGTGAAGCCTGCACCAACCATTCACGTGCTTCTTCAGCGGTGGTTGCTGTGGTAATTTCTTTTACACGATGAGGTTTCCAGCTCCGTGCCCAACCTCATAGTAGTCGTATTGTATGTAAATAAGTAAATAATTAATAAAGGTAATTAACAGGAACGCGTTGGGCATAAATGGTGACACCAGACAACAGACAAGAAAAAATAAGTGATAGGCTTACCGGGAATCAAACCTAGGATCAACCAGACGGCGCCATCGCCTTGCCGTGAAGGTACATCGGGAAAGAACGCTCAGCCAATTTTGCACCATGCATCGTATTGTATGGCATGTCTGAAGGTACAGTGGTCATATTCTTTCTCGGTCTCTTCAGAGACCTTTGGAAATTACCCAGGGCAGTAACGCATTAGTTAATCAATTCCCATTTACAGATCTGTTATCTTCTACAAACAGACTCCGGATGATAACTGTATTCATTATTGCAAATCACAATAGCACACAACTTCATTATTGCTTCATTCTATTCATTATATGACGAATACCATGTAATGATATCGGTTTTTTACTTCGTTCATTTTCCATTTCACTTCTTATGGAGCATGGAGACACCACTGTAGTTGGCCTCCCTTGCTGGAAGCCTGCGAAATCTATACACATGCTCTTTCAGTGGTGGGTTCTGTAGCAATGCTTTGTACACGATAATGTTGCCAGCCTCCTACACAACTTCACATTTGTCGCCTTGTGCGTCATCCCTCAGGGAGCAGTAGTGATATTCTTTGTTTCATGAGAGACCTAAGGAACTACACGACCATATACATATATTATTTGAGTACTCACACATTATTATTGTGCTCCCCATTATTCACTTTTATCAAGCAGTAACAAGAGTATCTTTCTATATGACTAAATTAGACAAGATGTGATCAAGAGCCATCGCTGTGTACAATTTAGGTTTCTATTAGATCTTTCCAACTTTCTGTAGCATGCCTTCATTGTAAAGGCCTGACAGTCAATTTTAATTCTTCTGTTATTTACTTCCTACAAGATATCGTTTTCACGTTCTTGTTCATTGCCGTTAATTTTCTGAGCTTATTTATTTCAGATTTTATTTCTAGTTTTTTTCTTTCTCCCATGACTTTTGTATTTGTTTCCGTATCTACTTAAGACCCAGCGCCCCAATTGTGACTAATCGTGCAAGACTATGTTAAACCACACAGTAACACATCTATTAACGGTCATTATAAACCCTTTCAGAATTAGATGTGTGCCTGTCGTGTTATTAATACAAGATAAATCATAAATTACGCCTTCTGTCTTAATATCACGAAGTAAGTATAAAACTTGGCATTCAACTTTAAACGTCCCTGGACCTAAACGAGTTAAGTTCTCGTATCTCTACCCATTTTCTTCTACAGCAAATCAATATTTACAAACCTTAGTTCGGTCTTCCAATTTCTTTTTCAATGTTCTTGTTTTGCAACATGCGATAAGAAAATGTAGGAATTTCTCTTTGGTTATTTTTGTGTTTAATATGTGTATTACTTGTCTCTAAGTTAACTCTTATAGGACGCGAGACCGGTATTCGGCGCCGACATTCCCAGATGCTAGTGACGGGAGGTCATTTTTCGCGGCCGGTTTATTTGGACTGAGGTTTTATTTCCTTTTGTCCCAATTATATGTTTTATTAATCCTCATTCAATTTCCTTTATAATTATATTTAGCATTCATTAATTACCCTTCAAACCCCCAAGGAGCATAGGTCTTCAACAAACTTATGCCAAATCTTCTTGTTCCGTGCGATCAGCTCAATGTGTTTCCATATCTGTGTCATCCCCTTCATGTATGTCACCAGCTGTCATCTCCGTGTGTTCTTTAGTCTCGTTCATAGTACGAACATTCCAGGTACCAAATCTTGACCCTTTCCTGGCAGAAAAAAAAGATTAGTCAGCAACACACTACTCCTTTCAGCTTTCTCTGTGTTGCATCATACGCCTCCTTACCAGAAAACCTTCTCCTGTCCTGAATGGCTGAGTTCTACTTTCGTTTGTAGATCTGCCCATGTTGTTTGCTGAAGTTTTATGTGGTTTTTACATTTCTACAGGATGGGGTGGGTGATGGGTTCCACGCCCAACCCTTCTTAGTCGCTTTTTACGACGTGCATGGTAAATAATAATGATACTATTCTTTACTCCTCTGCCGGACACCCGGTAACAAAATTACCATACTTAAAAAAAAAAAACAACAACTCGGAGAGACTCTGTACCTAAACTTTAACACTATAAGAAAACTCAAATACTGCATCAAACATGAGAAAACTACCAAGTCCCTAAATATTTAATATATGCCGGAAGTTGTTGTACTTAGCAATATATACATAATTTTCTTTTCAATGTTTATGTACGAGCAGTAAATATCAGCGTACCAGCTTTAAATATCAGCACCATACAAAATGTAATGCTTGGAGCTCCAACCAGTATATCTCTAAGAGAAAGCGGTTTCTTGCCCTATTCAACCGGTGAAATCAGTCACAGCAGTATCATATACGTCGATGTGACGACAGGTGGGAAGCTAAGCGTCATTGGGAGCATAAACTGTGATAGTTCTTCCACAACTCAGAGGTAATGCTTATTGTTTTTTTTCTTCTGTTTTAGTCAGCAGAGTATAAGTGCTATTGCATCTTGCGCTAATATTAATTTTATTATTCCTTATGTCAAAAAAGGATAACAACAAAAACTACAACCAAAAAAGCTACAGACTTTCACAAATGGATGCTTACGTAGAATAGAAGGATTGAATGGGTATGACAAGACCACTCACGTGGAACTGATGACAAGAATAAGGCAAACGCCAGTGGAACAAGAGATGAGAAGAAGACGCTAGAGATGGCTAGGACACACATTGAGGAAACCTGTTGATAGCATTTCAAGGCAGTCCTTGTTCCGTAATCCCCAGGGTAATAAATTCAGAAGTAGACTGAAGAATACACGGAGATGAAAACTGGAGACAGACATGAAAAGGAAAGGGGGGGGGGGGGGAAGACATGGAAAGACCTTGAGCTGATAGCACGGTGCAGGAAGATTTGGCATATGTTTGTTGAAGGCTTATGCTCCTGTGGGATGCTGACAGATGATATATGACAGCGTGGTCCAACTGCGGTCCCGTAAAAAGGTTTTGTGGCCCGCGTTCATGCAAAAAATATTTCTTTAATTATATGGTATAATTAATAAATTTTTTTTGAGATTAGACTCAAAACGTCCGGTGCAAAGCAGTGATTTACTGCCTGCAGTCAGCGCCCAAAAGCGTTCGATTGACACTGATATCGAGACTCTGGTTAGAGAAAATCCACACCCCCAAACTTCCCATTAGAAGATAAGAATAAAACTAAAATTATTTCAACAGAAATTGAGTGCTCATTATAATTTTTATTGTATTTTATTTTTAATTTTACACTCTTAGATTTTCATCCATTTTTCTCTGATCTTTTATTTTAAATATTGTTTTATCATGAATGGCTGCGAACTTTAAATGTTTGGTTTAAGTGGCCCTCGAGGTAGAATAAGTTTGACCACCCTGATATATGATAATGTTCTTCTTTCCATGTATGCCTGATATATCTATATGTGTGTATGGGTGCCCCGTGTAGTTTTCGGGGGGGGGGGGGGGGGGGGGTGTCCTCTGAGGAGACGAAGAAAGGACATAGCCACTGCTATCCCAGGCATCCTGTATGAGGCGACACACATGATTCTGTGTAATCAAGCTGGTAACCTCATCACGTAAAACAAAGTGAGACAGATACTGCTACAACAAAAGCACCTGAATGCATTGGTGCAGGATTCGTGCACGGGATACCAGTTGCACTAGACACCCACGCTCCATATGGATCAACGGGGGGAGGGGGTGGGGTGAAAATAAATAACGATCTTTCTTGTAGATAGATCATTTGAGCGTTGTACATTTGTCGCGTTTCAAATCTTTGACGCTCAAACGGGTAATAATGGCATGGGAAATGATGGTGTTTTGGGGTGCGTGCGTGTAACAATTGGCCGAATACCATCACCAACCAAGATCTGCTTACTCGTAGCAAGCAAGAGGACATGCATACCATCATAGCTGGCAGACGCTGGAGCTGGGTTGGTCATGTCCTCAGAAGAGACCCCGATGCCATCACAAGAACAGCTATGCTTTGGACCCCGGAAGGAAAGCGAAAGAGAGGCCGACCAAAAACAACTTGGCGGAGGACTGTGGAGGCTGAGATGCAAAGAATGAACCAGAGTTGGGGCACTGTATGAAGGATGGCCACCGACCGTGCAAAGTGGAATCAATTTGTTGTTGCCCTACAGGACGCCACTAGGCGTGATGGCCACTGACTGCTTTGACGGTCGGTGGTTAAGGATCGAAGAAGAAGAAGCGTGTAACAATTCCAGATTATATACTACTGGACAAAAGTTAAGGGCCGCCATTCAGTTTAGACAAGGTTTATATAATTCTTCGTGAGCAGGGTCGATTTTCCAAATGTCCGGTAGCTTGAAATCTCTCAAGAAGTCTCTGAATGGTAGAGTGGGACACTGCTAAACGTCTTGCAACATGACGAACAGATTGACCATCCTGAATCCATGGCATGGCTCGACCACGGTATACAGTGCTAAGACTTCTCCTTGGTGGCATGGCTAATGCAGTGATCATTTCGACCACTTGTCATACTGATTTATTGCATACCAACGGTGAACACTCTTTACCGATGATCATTTTCCACGTGCATTCAAATTCAACTCACTTTTTCACCTTTTGAACTAGTGGGGCGTGTTGCAAAAACCACGAGTTTTTGCAGCAACAATGGCAATTTTCACGTGCTGGGTAAAGTGACCCAGTTTTTGGACATTAAAAAAAAATTAACCTAGTGCACACAGAAATGTATACACATTTCTCTGAGCTCAGTTTTAATGACATTTTCACTTGTCTTTACAGTTTGCCAATCAATTATATAAACCTTGTCTAAACCGAATGGTGGCCCTTAACTTTTGTCCAGTAGTGTGTGTGTGTATATACAGTACTTTGCAAAAAAAATGGCAGTCATATTTTCGCAACGCAGCACACTCATAGAAGCAAATAATAATAAAAACTGTATGTCCAGAGGAAGATTGGTATCTCCCCTATCTATTAACACTGGTTTCAGTACAGTATAATGTTGCCTTCTCCAGCAAGGCAAGCCTGGATGCGGCGAGGCATACTTCCCACAAATGTTTATAGGTAATTGTGAGTCAGACTGTCCCAGTATTTTTCAGCTACCTTCTTCAATTGTTCAACGTCTCTGAGTCCACTCTTTTTTAAATGATTCTTGAGTAGTGCCCAAACGTTTTCAATTGGGTTTAGATCGGGACTGTTGCTGGGCCACTTCAGCACTATCACATTCTTCTCTTGCAGCCATGCTTTGGTGGTATGAGCTGTATGATTTGGGTCATTGTCATGTTGAAATGTGCACGCATCGGGGTACATGACCTGCATAAATGGCAGAAGGTGTCCCTCTAGTATGTCGATGTACCTTTCTGTCGTGAGAATTCCTGTGAAAACACACAGTGGGGTGGCACCTCTTGCTGACACACCTCCCCAAAGATGGAGTTTCTAGGTATGTTTCGGTCGCTGGTACACAGGCGTTACAGAGCCTTTCGTCCAAATATTTATTTGAGCAGGATAAGACCAAACAGAACATTCATCTGAAAAAATCACATTGTCCCATGACAAATTTTGGTGTTCGTGGCACCAGTTCAAGCGCATCTGTTTGTGAGTCTCTGTGAGCAATGGTGACGAAATTACCCGCTTTTTTATGTAATTCATCCTGTGTAGCTCCCGGTTGACAGTAGCATTAGATACCTCTGAGCTTCCCAACTCGATCATGCGCTGCCGTATGTTTTCTACACTCTTCATTGAGCCAGCCCGAACGATTTGGGCGAGACGCCGATGGTCCTTTGTGTCCAAAATTCTTGGCCTCCCACTACCTTCTTTTCGCTCGATTCCATTACCTGCTTTTAATTTACTCACAACTCTGTAGACAGTCCGCTCAGGAATGTTCAAGGTTTTATAAATGTTGGAACATGTTTGATTTCCTTCATTCCAAAGCTGTGAAATTAACATACACTTTGACTTTGTATCCATTTTCTGCCACTAGCATTAGAAATTGTCGTCTGCTCTATTATCAAGGGACGTTACTCTACGCTATTTTTTTTTTTTTTTTTACTTTTGGTAGTGTTTGCTCACTTCAGTGAAGTGCTAATTTGGGGCAGAACATGCATATTTAATTAGATTTCAGCTTATTTAGCTGAGCAATATGACTGCCATTTTTTTTTTGCAAAGTACTGTATATATATATATATATATATATATATATATATATATATATATATATATATATATATATATATATATATATATATATATATATATATATATATATATATATATATATATATATACAAGGTGTTTATAAAGTCGCTGTGCAGTGAAATTTACGCCCGGGCGAGACTACGTCACCAGAAATGTGGTTTTCAATTAGGGCTTGTTGTGTAATGCTGCACACGGGATTGTGGAACACAGCATTGGAACACAGAATATCATGACGTAAATTTGCATCATTCGTGACGTAATTTCTCAAATATTTTTCAAATTCACTGCATAGCGACTTTATAAACACCCTGTATGTATATACATATATATATATATATATATATATATATATATATATATATATATATATATATATATATATATATATATATATATATATATATGTATATGTATATATATATATATATATATATATATACTACTCGTCAAAAGTCAAGGGCCACTTAGAAAAACCTTGGTTGAAACCATAAAACAAATCTGATATAAACGTAATTGGTATCAGTCAAAACGGCATTTATTGAATACCAAATTGACATGTCATGTAAAGAAATGGAAACAAACATTCAAACGCAATGAAGCTGTGAAGTGTGTAACCCACCTTTTCAAAAGTCACACAATAAATATTGGGCAAATAGACATTTCAAAATCGGGTATGACCACCGCTTGCAGCAAGGCCTTCAAGACAGCGTAGACGCATCGAGTCCACAACTGTCCGAAGAGTATCGTGGGGAACAGCTTGCCATTCCTGAAGCAGAAATGCAGTCAGCTGTGCAACATCCATTGGCAAGGGGTGATTTGTTGACAATCTTCGACCAAGGACATCCCAGAGGTGCTCAGTCGGAGAAAGGTCAGGTGAATGAGCTGGCCACGCCATCCTGATGATCCCATGTTGCTGAATAAACTCATTCACCACACGAGCTCGATGGTGTCAAGCGTTATCATCTTGGAGGATGGCATTACCACCTATGGCCTCCAGAGCAGGCTGAACAATTGGTCTCAAGATTTCGTTCTGGTATCTTGGGCCGGTCAAGTTGCCTTGGATGATGTAGAGTGGGGTCCTGCGGTGTCTGTAGAAGCCTCCCCAGACCATGACAGAACCCCTACCATAACGATCCACCTCTCGAATTGTGTCATTAGTCAATCGCTCGCCTGGTCGTCTCCAAACTCGAATCCTGCCATCATTGAATGACACAGTGAAGCGAGATTCATCAGTGAAGAGAACTTGACTCCATTGATGCCATGTCCATCGGATGTGCTCGCGACACCAAGCAACACGGGCTCTGCGATGAGCAGGAGTAAGAGGGATTCTGACTGCAGGACGTCGAGCAGCCAGTCCAGATTCATGTAAACGTCTGCGAATGGTGCTTTGACTGACATTAACGTTTACAGTTTGTCTCAGCTGACATCTTAGAGTGGAACAAGTCACTGTTCGATGGCACAGGGCTGACAACAAGAGGTACCGGTCATCATGTCTATTGGTGCATCTAGGGCGACCTGGCCGGTGGCGATCCTCCACACTTCCTGTGGCCTGAAATCTCTCCAAAATTCTTTGGATAGTAGAGTGTGACACTACAAGCCGTCTAGCAACCTCACGGACAGATAAACCACTTTCAACCCACGCTATAGCCCTCATTCTTTGTAAGGTGTCAAGACTTCTTCTCGGTGGCATGGTTTTTGCAAGTGATGAAACTACCCTAAGTCTGCTGATTGTAAAACAAATTAAGAGTGAACTCTGTTCACGAAAAGTCGCCATTGCACGTGGAATGTCAATCAGCACGATTACTTCACCTGTTTGGTTCTACGGAAGTTTGAAAAAACAGATTAAAAATGTGAATTTATGGTCAGCAAACCAAATTGCACGTGATCACCATGTTTGTCGGTGAGTTGTTTTTATGCTTAACGTGCATAGAGGACTGTCAGAGGAAGATATTGCACCCATTTTTACTAAAAACTTCCTTCATTTAATCATTCTATGCGCTTATATAAAAGTGTATTGAAAATAATAGGGTGGCCCTTGACTTTTGACGAGTAGTATATACATATATATATATATATATATATATATATATATATATATATATATATATATATATATATATATATATATATATATATATATATATATATATATATATATATATATATATATATATATATATATATATATATATATATATATATATATTTCCTATATACAAACAGGAAATTTGGTGAGTTCCTAGCTGTACCCGTAGAATTCTGGGGCACGAGATACATTGTGATAGCGCCATCTCAACTTTCCTGTGGATACACAACGACAGTTATAGCCACCAGCTTTCAGACCAAAATCAACATCACTTTCAAAATTAAAACCAATTCAAAGTCCAACGGATATGTCGACATCAACGGCAAGCGAGTCAAAGATATCTTTGTCTGGAATATTTCAGCGAACTCAAGGAATGAAATAATTGCAGTAAACGCGGATATAACCGGCACTATACTAGAAAGTGATCATCCTATTGGAGTTTTGGTTGGAACAAAGAATGAGATATCCTTTGTCGACGCTTTCTGTTCCAATGCCCAGAGTTTATTTATTGAACAACTTATTCCGACCTATGCCTGGGGGAAAATTTATTACCTCAACGACGGCGGTGCGTCACCGACTATCCGTTATAAGTATGATGTTAGAGTGGTGTCATCGCTGGCCGATACCACTATCTATAAAAACTATATAACATCGTACGAGAACCAAACTAAGGTATTCAAGAGGACTGAAGATTTAAAAACGGCTGGAAGCATCAGCGACTATACCAAAGACGACAGCTTCAATTTTGACATGGTCGGGGCAAATTGGCCGATCATGGTGTCAATATACACAGCATCCGTTGAAAACAATGATGGTGACGGAGCTATGGTACAGGCAGCTCAGGCGAAGTTCTGGCCCGACAGCGTTGTAGTGAGGTTCAATTCTGAATTGGGTCAAAGGGTTCATCTTTTTACTGATGCTGTTTGCATTCCTACCCTGACTGTTACGGTAAGTTGTTGTTGTCGTGTTTACAGTTGTTATGTATGTTGAGCAGGAGTTATACTTAAGTACAGCTTATAGCAACAGAAGATGACTGATGTGAAATAGAAATCAAGAAGAGAATAGGAATGGTCAAAGCTACATTCAACAACATGAGACAAATACTGACATTTAAACAATTAACTCATAAATTAAAACTGAGAATCATGACATGTTTTGCTATTCTTCATTACTGTATGGTATATGAACAATGAACAGTATGGTATATGAACAATGAACAGTATGGTACATGAACAATGAACAGTATGGTACATGAACAATGAACAGTATAGTACATGAACAATGAACAAGCAGCTGGGAGAAGGAATTCAGGCCCTTGGGATGTGGATATACGAGTATATAGAAGAACGGAATGCATCTCAAAGAAGTTTTAGAAATAGCTACAGAAAACCCACCAAATAAAGTCATCTGTTCTTAGAGACCCACCAAATAAAGTTACTGTTCTTCCAGACCCACCAAATAAAGTTATTGTTCTTACAGACCCACCAAATAAAGTTACTGTTCTTACAGACCCACCAAATAAAGTTACTGTTCTTACAGACCCACCAAATAAAGTTACTGATCTTACAGACTCTTTTTCATCAATACTAACAATCAGAAACAAAAATGAATGCGGCAGGCCAGATATTGTTTAGGAAATATACTGCCGGTAAATACATTTCCACTCACTGTAGGATGCAGTGTAACACTAACATGGACACCAGTACATGCTGGTATATAGCAGGAAAAGAGCGTGCTGACAGGGAAGCCGAACCGGAAAGAACTGGCTATAACAAAACTGAAGTAGGCCTAGGGATATTTGAAATTAAGAGCTTAAATGCACAAGCAATAAATAAAGAATGGATAACAGCCCAGGGCCAAAGGAAAACATGCATATAAAGCCCCGAAAAAATTCAAGCTAACAAATGTCAAATACAAGATGAACTAACAATACTAATTAATTTTAAAAAATGCTACCGTCCAAGCTTGAAACTGGATATTTCATGCTAGAGGAGTCCATATGTGCAGGGCATCAAGAACCAAATACAATGAGATACTTTATGCTGGACTGCAATAAATATGAACATCACAGGCTAAACATAAAGACCTACTGCAATAATATCAAGGTAGAAATGAATGTAGAATAGGGTTCCCATTCGTCCCGTTTTTCCCGGGACAGTCCCGTTTTTTGATAAAATGCCCCGGTGTCCCGAATTTATTCCAAATGTCCCGCTTTTTAAGGGTCCTTCCTGAAAAAAAAATCTTTGGGTAACGGATTTTATTCCGTGTTTTAGTAGTGTTGCTTTATCAATTTCCGGTTACAGTGGACCCTCGGTTTGAATCTCGAACAAAAATTCACCAATACAGAATATAAAACTGTTTTGGGTAACAGCAAGACAAGATGGCTCTCTCTCTTGCCTGCAGTCCAGAGAGTTATTGACATTTTCCCTGCATTGAAGTCATATTTCCTTTCCATTCACAAATGTCCTACCAGTCTCAAAAATGTCTTTGAAAATCCACTTTCAATTACACTCCTGCATTTCATTGCCAGCTAGTTAAAAACCTTTTCTGATACCATCAAATGTGTTGAAAAGCAAGAGACAACAGTAATTGAAGTGAAGGATGAAGTAAACAAACTGGTGGAAAAATTAAACTACAGGAAGGCAGAAAAGTTTCTTACCACTACTGTGAGAAATCAGTTGCAAGAATTAGAAAAAGAAGGACACATAACAGTTGAAAAGTTTCAAAGCTATGCAGTAGATTTCTATGACACCTGCATTGAATATATTCAGGAGTGGTGTACACCATTTCTTACGCCTCTTCAGTCTATGGATTGGATCAATTTGAAGGGAAAGGAGTCTGTGACTTGGAAGAACATCCAAGAAAGCTACATATTCATGAAGACAGTGTCACCAAATTTTACTGTGAATGAAGAGGACTTATTTGATGTGTGGAGTGAACTGAATGATCAAATTGTCAGTGAAAAATGGTGTCAGATGTTCGCTCATTTTACAAAGCAGGATATAAATGCTGAGAACCTGAAATGCCTAGTTAGTTTTTGTTTGGCACTGCCAGGATCCAATGCAGCTGTTGAACGTGTTTTTTCATTAATAAAAACGCTTTGGACAGAGGAAAAAAACACTTAAAATTGAGACAGTGAAAGCTTGCCATTATAAAGACCCATTTTAAGGATTTCTCTTGTGCTGAGTCCAATTATCAGAAAAAAAAAAAAAAACTTCTTGAACAGGCCCATAAATCTGATAAATATTCTGATGAATCTGAAATATAAACTTGACTATTGTGTATTTTTTAAAGGTGCGATTTTTCTAATTAAGTATGTTTGTAATTTAGAATTATTTTTTAAAGTGGAAGTTGTGTTAGTTAATGTGTGTATTTTTAAACCAGTATCTTATTTTAAGTGCAACATATAATATAGAATAGATTTATTTGTGCTTTACCTTAATTTTTAACATGTCCCTTTTTTTTTACAAAATGTCCCGGGTGTTTTAGGTAAAAATTTGGAAATGTCCCGGTTTTTAAACAAAACATTATGGGAACCCTAATGTAGAACCTCTGATAGGCATTAAAACCACACTAAAACTTCATAAGTTAATAAAACGAAACGTCACAAAAAGACAAGGCAAACATTTAAAAATAAAGTCCCCGCCCTAAACTTAGCAGACTCACCCGCTTGCCTAGCCAGTAGCTGTAATGTAGCAGATTTCCCCTAGAAAGATACTGATTTTGCAGGATTGAAATTAACCTACAACCACTATTAAATATACATCCGAGCTTCTGAACATCACAGCAGTTCATGACAACCTGGATAAACCTATTTCCATGGAAACTGTATATGCAAGTTGATGTGTGTTGTTGTTGTTTAACTGGGGCTGCTGAGCTTCTCGCTCTTTCGTAGCCAATACCAAGTTGAAGACTCCTTGGTATTATCTACTTTGTAGGCTTTTCCTGTGGCTTTTCTGCCATTCAGAAACATGAGTTGAAGACTCCTTGGTACTATCTACATTGTAGGCTTCTCCTGTGGCTTTTCTGCCATTCAGAAAGGTCATGAGTTGAAGTCATGAACTCCAGTTTCTCCAGCCTGGTATGCATTTAAAGTAGCATCACATCTGGTCCCAAGCTAGGAGAATATGCCTTCGTGCACATTGATGTGTGTAAAAGCCATTTCGCAATAGACAGTCAATTTATATTTTGAAAGACAGTTCACCCATTGTCACAGAATGTCTGAACATGCTCTTTTGTGTGATCTCTCACACCTTCAGCCCCTCCGGCAGTATCATTTATTCTTCTTCATTTTTCTCTCTTATTATTTGGCATAAATCATGCCTTTTCATTCATTGCTCTATGCTGAATCTAGTAGGGGGAAGTCTCTAACACTCCATTCCCCTACGGAAGTATCTGCTATGGGACTATCTTTATCTCCTACATTTTTGCTTTACCACTCCTCAGACTTATTTACGTTCCGCCAGGTGAACTGTGGTATTATCGTTACAATCCCCGGTCATTATCACCGGTCAGCGATAATACGTTTGTCGCTTAGAGTCGCCTAGCCAATCTTTGATAATAGACGATCCTCGTTGGACAACCATATTGTTTGTCTGAGCGGCCAGCGACCCTTTTGTTTGACTGTCTGAAGAAGGCACGAACACACATGCGATAATGAGATAATAGTTTCCTTGCCCCATCCCTGTGTGTGATTAACGCAGATAATCTGTCTGGGTAGACATCTTGGCGGAAGACATTACGTCAGGCAAACATGGTCACATGTTGTTTGTGAGAAGGCACAAGATGTCACCGGAAATATTACCGCATGATTATAAAGAGGTCAGGCGTGTGAATATTAAATTTAATATTTTAAACACGTAGGGGATATTTTGAATTAAAACACCCCAACCCACGTAGTGCGAAAAGAGCTTACGATTGGATTCAAGTGAGAGCCGGAATATACAATAAATCTCACTGGCAAGTTTGCCGTGAAGTACAATCTGTGATTTGAACTGGAAACTGAAAATAAAATATAGCGAACTCAGAGACACAGAACAGACAGCTTTGCAACTGCAAACGAGCAACTCCCAAAAAAACAGAAAGAGAAGGATCGGACCTAGAATTCCATACTTATAAGTGACAGATCGAAGTATCTGGGAAACTTAAAACCTTAAAATATTATAAATACAGAGACTGGAAACCTAGGATTTCAGAAAGCAATGGCAAACTACTGAACGTAAAAATTGCTTAGAAAAATCACAAAACAGCCAATAAAAGCTGGGGTTGATTGCCACGTCCTGTAAAGGATAAGCAACTAACTTTTTTTTTGGGAGGGGGGGGGGTGTGGGGTGAACTTGAACAGGCTAAAAACCATTGCTTAAATCCTTCACAAAAGGCGTCGGACAGATATAAGTTAACCATTGCTCAGCGCTATGCCGCATGGTTTTTGACTTCTGAATTATCTTGTGAATACTCCCTTCGGATAGAAGCGCCATTACACTTCTATCTACATCTGTGCCAAGAGTAATCTTGTGCGAAGGTAAACACCTTTGACGACCCATTTAGATACTCTTGAGTTTTGGCCATTGTTGGACCACTAGTGCAAAGCAGGGGAAGCAATCCGTGATACCCATATTGATTTATCTACTTCTTTCTCTGTTTTTTTTTTTAACCAATGAAAAATAGGCCGAAAACGAACTGCCCATCAGCGTCTATACTCCTTTGGATTATGGCAAACAGGAAACAGAGTTCTACATTCATAGTGATGATACCGGTAATAAGGAATCTCAGATGATAGTGTCTGTCAACAAAGACGTCGAGGGTTGTAATGGAATTTCAGCTTTCATCACAAATGACGTACGAAACGAGTACAGTGTTTTAGGTGCATATCCCAACTTTTGGAGCCTTGAATGTGCAGACGGAAAGGTAGGTGGCAAAAAAAGAAGTAACTTTTTTACTGAATGTTTAAACATATTTGGAAGGTTGTGCCTCCTTCGGGACATACCATTAGCCTATGTAGCTGTTCACTGTATCCTATCACATCTCCGAGACCTTTAGAGATCTTATTTGTTTGTTATTGTTGTTCAGAATCTATATCATTGTACTCAGGGCAAACCCATAGGTGCTCAGTGTGCTTCAGCAAACGTCGAAGGGAATGAATGCTAATTGTTCCTGTTGCGTGCTGGTTGGATACACGCCGGATGCATCCTATCATACGTTCATCTCTGCCAGTCTTACGCTTCTGTCAAACTCCAGCAATATTAGCCTAGATGATTCATCGATTCCAGTGTCATTCTCTAACAGGCGATCATTAATTGTCCTCAGTATCTCTCCCTTGTCCATATCCAATGCACCTACCATAGGTGCTCTTGAAGCTATTCTATCAGCTCTTTTATTGCCGCGTACCCTTGCGTTACCAGGACAATAGATCCACGCCAGTTCTTGAAGATTCGAGGCTTCTATGCAGGTTTTCCATTCATGCCGTAGCCATCCATTTTTGAAGCATGGACTGAGAGTTTGACACAATAACTGCCTTTGTTAATGAAGTTTCAGACAACCACCTTAAAGTTGCAGCAGCTGCCTCTACCTCTATTCGCATGCTGGAGGTTGTTGTCATGTAAGCCCTGCTATGTTCAACGATGATCTTGCCCTTAACTCTAGCTGAAAAGCCCCATTCAGATTTCTCTACACGGACTACAAGGCCTTCGTCAGGGGAAAAAAAGAAAGTGACAGTTAAGTAAGACACAAAAGAAAATATTTTTTTTAAAGGGCACTACCTGTAAAAGCGGTTAAGACCAGCATGCCTTCCCAAAAAAGAGTGCGCCACGAAAACAGGAAATGGCTTCCACTTCCGGGTGCCACTTCACTACACAAGGCAGTACTAGTTGTGGAATTCACCGGGCCGGCGAAATAGATAGAGACAGAAAAACACACGGAGGCGGGAATTGGAGACATCTATGAATAGGATAAGGAAGATATGAAGGATCTTGAATAGATGGCACTGGACATGAAGGTTTGATGTTAATTTGTTGAAGGTATATGCTCCTCGGGAGCTGTAGGATAATAAATGAATGTATTACTAGCTGGTGATGGATAGGACACACATGAAGGAAGCCTGTGTATAGCATTACAAAGCAGTCCTTGTTCTGGAACCTCCGAGGTAAGAAAGGCAGAAATAGACCAAGAAACACTTGGAGAAGATAACTGGAGACAGAAGTGAAAATGATGAGGACGACATGGAAAGAACTTGAGCTGACGGCACGTGACAGGAAGATTTGGCATGTGTTTGTTGAAGGCTTATGCTCATTGGAGAGCTAAATGGGATTGATTGATTACTAGCATTGATTGACAAAGCTAACCACGATGCCTGGATAGGTGGAAACACGCAAGTATCACATCATTCACGGATGAATAGAAAAACGCAAGAAAGACAGACGTAAAATGTGTAGTTCGCGGAGGTCTCTGAAGACTCAAATAAAGAATAGGACTGTTATTCTCTCAGGCATGTCGTACAAGTCGACTAATATGAGGTTTAGCATGGGGTTGACAACTTCATCATTTAAAACCACTGCTGCACGCGCATATGACTTAAGGAACACAACGGAAAATGAATGAATGAATATGACCAAAATGCTTTTCCAAAATAGGCTAATATCTCTCTTTGAAAGTCCTGATTACGATATTGAGGCTTTCCACCAGAGCCTTCAAAAATTATGAATATATGATTCACTGACGTATGTTTTTCTGTCTGTCTTCAGCATTTCGACATTGAACAGAAAATATGTATCAGTATCCAAACAACAACAACAACATTTTCATCATTACCACCACAGCTAACGACAGTAGCAACATCTGCAGATCCCCAGAATTCAACGGTGGTCACAGATTTAACGAGAGCACAGACCTATGTGAATGTACCGACATCAGCAAACACGGGTCAGCAACGATGTGACTGATGCGACTTCAGACTACAGCTCAACACAAACCTCTTCTCTTGGACCAACACAACAGGCGTCTGCAACTTCACACCCAGATTCAGTTCCAGCTACATTAAAGTGGCAAGCGGGCGCTGATGGAATGGACATGTTTACCGATCCTGCCCTCACTACGAGCGTGGCTGCTAGTAAAAGCGATATTGGCAGGAATATAGCAACTGATCTGTCGGAAGTGACAACTACTGGTTGGAAAAACGTCACTCAAGCCGGGGTAAAAGACTTCGAAAGCAGCACCACAGTTGAAGCAGCATCCACATCTACAGCAATTCAACTTGCAGATGTAACTGCCCAGACACAGCCAAATTTTACAGTTAACACGACAACCATTGCTGCAGTTAATTCCTCTACGCAGTCAAATGAAGCCATTACATCAGCAACATCCCTCTCTGAGAACACAACGACCCCTACCAAAAAGAACACTGCATATCGACCTTTATTTGTGCCTGCCACAACACTGGCTGAGACTAAATGGACCGCGTATCTGTACATTGAAACGGAGGCACCTATGACCAGAAAAAAATCTGTGCCTCCTGAAACCACGGCCAAATCTCAAACGTCAGAGATAACAACTCAGCCGTTTGAGACAACAACGCTACCGTATGAGAGTACCAAGTATAGTGTCACCAGTGCAGATAGTGTCAAAGGATCAGCAAAGCAATGCCCGTGCCTATGCGAACCACGAAATAACAAAACAAACGGAATACAGGCAATCGATGACCTAAAGGGTATGTTTTGTTTCATTTGCAACGACTTTTTTGTTTTTAATTTTTTGCTATAGCTGTAAGCTTGCTGGTAATTTCTTTTTTCGCCCACGTCTAGGTTTTATTTTTATCATCACCATCATCACTGTGACGAGAGGGATGTTTAGATAATAAAAATAGTTCCCACAACTGGAGAAGAGAGCTAGTGAACTAGAGGTAGGGATGGCACAATACAATCATGCAGATAACTGCACAGTTCTAGATGATAGCAAATTAACTAACGTACTCCTAAAATCTATAAATAGCTACAGTATTTGGAATTGTCTCAAGGCCATCGTCAAATCAAACCACCAACATTTAAAATAAAGATTTGAATTTTCTAACACCAAGCGTAAAAGTCCCACCCCCAAACACACACACGCTCCACCCTTCCCAAATATTTATGAACGAACGCCGTAAAGTTTGGCAACTAACCAAATTATTTCCTCGTTTTATAGGGGAGAGGGGAGGTTGTTTAAAATGGAAAGCAAGCCTAATCGGTGTGTTTGGAAAAACTTAGATAATGTATTTCTTTATAAATAAAGAGAGTTTAAATAAAAGGGATGTCTTGAATTGTAGCTTTAATATTGTTAATATTAAAAATCGACCCATTAATAACAAAGATATTGTATAAATAAAATTGAGACAGACGAACAAACACACTTCTGAAATGCTCAATTTGATAGCCTTCTAAAAAGTTAAATTTTCTTAATGCGTTTCTGATTGGTTAATTGTAGTTTAGGATGGGGCGATAAAATTAACAATCTGCCGGCATAGTGCGCCATTTGAGAAAAACTAAAACACAGACAGATTGAGAACAATTGCAAAGTATTGATGTTGAATGCCTTTGCCATCTGGATGATAGCGGTCTGAACTTGAACCATTAACCACCAGTCAATCTTGTGATTGTGTGATTTATTCTTTACTTGCGGGTTGAATTCCCAAATTGAAAAGTGACATAACCCCTGGAAATTCAGAACCTGTGGGCACAGAGAGAGCTTCTTATATAACTGCAAGCTTCCTGCCACATCAGCATCCAGGGGAACTCTGAAATACTTGTTGTTCTTGAAGATTCTCAAGCCACCACCACAGACAGGCTTTTAAGATAAGTCCATTAAAATTGGCACTTGAAGACTCATCCTTATCATTCCACCCAAATACAAGAAATTAAAGGGGGCATGATGAAACATACAAACCCTCAAATCATTGACAGAATTCTTATCCAGTGTTAACATATTCCAGTAGGGAGTACAGACCTATTGATATTTTAGACTTATCATTTTATGGACTGGATGTCCACCCTATTTATTTAAAACTTGTAAATAAAGAAACATTTCTTTTTGAGTTGAAAATTCCTGTTCCAGAAAATGGAGGTTCAGGAATATTAAAAATTGTAAAATAATTATATAAATTTACACACAGTCTTACTTAATTCAATTATATTGAATTACTGTTGTGTTTGTTTTATTGACACATCACTATACCTACATTACCCTAGACACGTAGCCATATAACATACCCAGAAAATATTTCCCAGAGTGAGATCTCAGAGAGGTAGGGGATAGGTACCCTGGGAATACAACATCATCAACAATTAGACTCAGGGACTAACACAGCTTGACCTCACTCTGTTTACACTTAGTTGAGTAACACCAATAACCTCTCATATTACCACATATTGGGGTCCTGTCCGGGATTAGTATATTACCACCATAGACTCAGGGTATCCCCATTGTCATAAAAATTATTAAAATTAATCAGTTGTGGAAATTGGATGAGTTGTCAGTGCCTATAGTTAACTACTTTAGTCATATTTGGTAATTTATATTGTAAGATTCATAAATTTTGTATAAGAGAAAAGATGGCAGACTTGGCCAAGTTCAGATCTGCTGCTGTGCAGATGGATAAAGAAATGGGTATGGAGGGGCAAGTTCTGATTCAGTATGTAACCTCAGAATGTGACAAATTTATTGAGAGGGAAGATAGGAGATTAGCAGAGGGAAAAAGATTACAATTAGAAGCTGATAGGGAAGAGAAAAGATTACAATTAGAAGCTGATAGGGAGGCTGAAATCAAAAGGTTACAGTTAGAGGAAAAGAAATTGGAGGCTGAGAAAGAAGACAAAAGATTGCAACGGGAACATGAATTACAACTAAGAGAACTGGAACTTCAAGGCCATGCTCCAGAAAATGGTACCAGCCCATCCACCTCTGATACTACCACCAGTCAGGGGGCCTCAAATTTAGCCATGAACTTCCATTTAGATCCTTTTGTGGGGAAAGAGGATGACATTGAGTCATTCTTAAACAGATTTGAAAGACTAGCTACAAATTATGGGTTAGATAAGGAGAAGTGGAGTTTAAAATTACCCCAAGGGCTTAGGGGAACATCTTATGAAGTGTTCTCAAAGTTGAGCAGAGAGGATCAGGAAGATTATGATCTTCTCAAACAGGCTCTATTAATTAGGTATGAGAAGAATGGGGAATTTTATAGGAAGAGATTTAGGAATGCTAAGCTACTGTCTGGGAAGACCTACCACCAATTCTCTGCCAGATTGGAAACCTATTTGGAGAAATAGACTGCTCTGGGGAAAACCCAAGATTTTAAGGAAATGATAATGATAGAGCAACTGAGAGAGCCCATGGCTCCAGACCTGAGAAAATTTCTCATGGAACAAGGTGCAGAGAGGTTGGGGGAGGTTCTCAATGTTGCTGAGAGATATCAGGCCACCCAGAAAGAAGTAGCTGGGAGTAAGAAGAAACAACCAGAAAGTAACAAACCCCACCAGACCAGGATGAGTATTATAATGTGAGTGCAACCCTGGTGCACCCTGACCAGTATACCACAGACAAAGTGGAGATACAAGGGGCATTAAAGGATACAGTCACCATGACATTTCCCGTAGCCAATATAAATGTCAAGACTAGGTACGTGGAAGGAGTGATAAGAGCAGCAGTGTGTGACGACCCTAATTACCCGCTGGTGTTAGGAAAAAAATTCGTTTTTCTAGGGAGCCCTATAAAACCTGTGATCATGGCAACGCTCTAGGTCAGGTCGACCCCTAGTAAGGAGGAGGAACCACCCCTAAAGATTCATCCGAGAGAGATGAGAAAGGCCCAGGCAAAAGACAAATCATTGAAACCTTGCTTTGGCAAATTGCCAAATAGCCATAACCACCCTAAGAAAGGAGAATTCTATTTGAAGGAAGGAATGCTTTACAGGAAAGCTGGAGCAGGACCCAAAGGATATGGACAGTTAGTACTGCCCTGGAGTTATAGGAAACAAGTTATGGCACATGCACATGTTGTACCAGACGGTGGACATCTGAAGGTTGGTACCACCCGTCAAAGGACATTTGTGAGATTTTTCTGGCCAGGTGTAGCTGACGACATGTATCAGTTTATTCATTCCTGTGACCAGTGTAGCAAGGTACATTCCACACGTTGGAAAGAAAATAATAATCAGATGCTAGAAAAGCATTGTGGAGAACATGGGCCTAAAAACAAAAAAGGAAATAAGAAGGATAAGATAGATGTAGCTGATAAGATGGCACTTTTCCACAAACAGTCTTCCCATAAAACATTTAAAATGGCAACTCTGCGTATGGCACAAAGAGTAAAAATAAACACAGTCCAGAACACCCCGACACACCCCCCGTCGGAATTCTTGGAACTAACTAAAAATAGAAATGAGGTTAATCGGCCAACATTGAAACCGAAACTAAATGTTAACCTTAGAAAAGTTGGGAGCTGGCGTTTGGCAAGGTTGCCTAATGTCAAGCTCATTTCAACATACGGCTATTAATTTAGCATTAGCAGGGCACTGGTGACAGTGGTAGTGACCGGCCCTACACGGTCCATTGGAAATATTGTACGGACATTTGATTGAGATCACACATATTATAGCAATGCTATGGGCGAATTGATTCTTGATGCAGGAAGTCATTTCCCCATATTATATATTATTTCACCAATTGACGTAAGGCTAAGAAGACAGCTGGTGAATATGGCCTCCACTTGAGTGGCAAATTATAGTCATATATGAATATTAGTACAGGGTTTTTCCATCAGAGGGGTACATTGAATTTATAATGTTGCTTTTAGGATTGAGCATACTCCGAGTGTTTTATCCAGGCTGATGAGGAAATTACTGGACCCCTTACATACTCTGTTATCACCAAATTTATAGATTCTCTCCTTATAAATATTGCAACCTTGAGGGACATCTAAAAACCTCTGGACATGTCATGGGACAGACTCAGAGAAGATTAATGGTGAATATTGATTGATAATCAGCATTTACCAGGCCGTAGCACCTAGAGCTGTTTTGTTAACACAACCTGTAATAGATACTTGGATTGCAGAGGTCTGAGGCATATTTCTTGAGTAGTGCCTACTTTGAATGACCCAACTGCAGGAATCCAGGATCATACTAAGGCAGAGTAGAGTCAAATTGACTTAATTTGATCGTGATGGTAACACGGATATTAAAGCTGCACTAGTGGTTCACGCTTTTTAACAGGGGAGATATGTAGTTAAGTGAATCCGTGTCACCACATGCTCAATTTCCCCGCTTGAAAATTAACTAACGTACTCCTAAAATCTATTAATAACTACCGCATTTGAAATTTGTCTCAAGGCCATCGTCAAATCAAACCGCCAACATTTAAATAAAGATTTGAATTTTCTAACACCAAGCGTAAAAGTCCCACCCCCAACCACACACACACGCTCCACCCTTCCCAAATATTTATGAACGAACGCCGTAAAGTTTGGCAACTAACCGAATTGTTACCTCGTTTTATAGGGGAGAGGGGAGGTTGTTTAAAATGGAAAGCAAGCCTAATCGGTGTGTTTGAAAAACTTAGATAATGTATTTCTTTATAAATAAAGAGAGTTTAAATAAAAGGGATGTCTTGAATTGTAGCGTTAATATTGTTAAATATAATACCATAAGAATTTCCCTTATAATAAATTATCTGGCCTTTGAAACATTTATTTTACTAATATTTTAGTTCAGTGAAAGGAGCAAATAATTACTTAAAAATTACACATATGAAAACGATGACAAATAATTAAAAGAAACCTATATAGGAAGATAGAGGACAGTTGTCTGTTTAATAATCACTTTCAATATAAAAAATCGACCCATTAATAACAAAGATATTGTATAAATAAAATTGAGACAGACGAACAAACACACTTCTGAACTGCTCAAACTGATAGCATTCTGAAAAGTTAAATTTTCTTAACGCGTTTCTGATTGGTTAATTGTAGTTTAGGATGGGGCGATAAAATTGACAATCTGCCGGCATAGTGCGCCATTTGAGAAAAACTGAAACACAGACAGATTGAGAGCAGATGCAAAGCATCGATGTTGAATGCCTTTGCCGTCTGGACGATAGCGGTCTGAACTTGAACCATTAACCGCTAGTCAATCTTGTGATTGTGTGATTTATTCTTTACTTGCGGGTTGAATTGCCAAATTGAAAAGTGACATACCCGCTGGAAATTCAGAACCTGTGGGCACAGAGAGAGCTTCTTATATAACTGCAAGCTTTCTGCCACATCAGCATTCAGGGGAACTCTGAATTACTTGTTGTTCTTGAAGATTCTCAAGCCACCACCACAGACAGGCTTTTAAGATAAATCCATTAAAATTGGCACTTGAGGACTCATCCTTATCATTCCACCCAAATACAAGAAATTAAAGGGGGGCATGAGGAAACACACAAACCCTCAAATCATTGACAGAATTCTTATCCAGTGTTAACATATTCCAGTAGGGAGTACAAACCTATTGATATTTTAGGCTTATCAATTTATGGACAGGATGTCCACCCTATTTATTTAAAACTTGTAAATAAAGAAACATTTCTTTTTGAGTTCAAAATTCCTGTTCCAGAAAATCGAGATTCAGGAATATTAAAAATTGTAATATAATTATATAAATTTACACACAGTCTTACTTAATTCAATTATATTGAGTTACAGTTGTGTTTGTTTTATTGACACATCACTATACCTACATTACCCTAGACACGTAGCCATATAACATACCCATAAAATATTTCACAGAGTGAGATCTCAGAGAGGTAGCGGATAGGTACCCTGAGAATACAACATCATCAACAATTAGACTCAGGGACTTACACAGCTTGACCTCACTCTGTTTATACTTAGTTGAGTAACTCCAATAACCTCTCATATTACCACAAATTTATGTATGTATAGTTAATACGTGTAGATGAATATACAAATGAGATGTAGAGCATCCAGGTCATACACAAAATGACGCATACTACCAGCTCAACAGAAGAGAACAAGTGGTAATCTTCAGACCCCGCACTTGCCACAACAGATTGAGATACCATCTATCCAACAAGCTAAAGATAGGAACTACCGATCTGTGTAACTGTGGCACTGATAAAATGACTTCTGAACGCCTGCTTCAAAGAGATTCAAATAGCCTCAAACTGACTACCGTACTGCTTTCTTTGAAAACATTCAAGTGGACGTCTGAGAGTGAACGAAGAAAAATATATAAAATACTTTTTCACAAATTCAAAAACAATATAAAAAAAACAGTGTCACTGTTATGTCTGTTTTGTTCATGTACAACAGTGTGCCGTATCCTCCTCCCGGCATGCCATATTTCTATGGAGCCACAGTAAGATGATAAAGTACCTTTTTTCCCAGCTGCGACGATGAGAGTGGCCACAGAGGTAAATGAGACTCAGAAAGGGGTAATGAGCAACAACAAAAAAAAAAGAAGGCTGATAACCCCTGATGTAGAACACAGTATGGCCGTGGTGACGTTTTGTTATGTTTCTTGGAACAAATGTCAACCTATACCGTACCTTTCTTCAGTTTCTCTCTTTACAGCCACTTCTGTAACTTGATATTCTGTAGACTTCCCGGGGACTTTATTCACCTCGATAGACAGGCACAATGCTACTGCCAGGCATGCAGCGTTATTCTTGACACACACAATGCAGTCTGTTAATCACTTCACCAGAAGCTATGTTCTTTGCGTCCCACTCTGGAGTCGGAACCCTTCTGACACAATGTTATGGATCAGAGCTTATCACTACGTAAGTCAGCTTGGCTTTTATCAGCTATAGTCTGTGGCTTGTGGCTTCTTACAAGTGTGGGTCAGTCAGCTGGACGTCTTCTTAGCTATTTATAAGATCTTGAAGTGAATTTCAGAATTGTTTTTCTTCTTTTTTGTTTGTTTCATTATCGCGATTGTAATGCCCTGTTCAACCAGTCGGTTATAATTGGGGTAGGTTCGTTTTTCATGCTAAGCCGATGTTAGCCCTGAAAAGGGCTGCTCCTGAGAAGGACCCATAGCAGCTGCTGTCAGAAGTTGTTTGCCTGTGCCGCACATTGTGCATTTTTCATTCAATTTGTATAGTGGCTTTGCTCTGCTTGTGTGTTTATTTGTGCTGTTTCCTTGTTGTGTCTTCTTTCCTATCGAGTCCCTTACACAGTTACTAACCAAGTGGTCCAATTTATCTCCTTCACCGCCCTGTGCACGAGGCATACACAAATGATTAACAAAAAGAAAACAGTGTATGAAATAAGCTTGCGACCACACACACACACAGCTAACGAAGCTTTATTAAAATACCGTGAGCATTTAATTTGTTTTAAATTTCCAAATGTCACTATTTTTCATCACCTCGGCTTGCATCGGTAAAATGCTGAATGTCATTATTCTTCAGTGTCTGTCGCAAACCTGTCCAGGCACAAGCGATTACACTCCTGCGCTGAGGACAAAAGGCCGTCAGCTGTCGGTATTGGTATTGGGGGTAAGTTTTAGATTTTCTTTGGCCAATACGTAATATACATAAGGGGGTGTGTTGGAGTCGCCCGTAAGAAATAAAGAAGTAGAAGACCAGGCAACAGACAAACAAAATAAGTGAGACTTATCATGGACTCGAAGCCAGGACCATCCGAACATCACCACAGTCTCGCTACGGGAGTGAATCGTGACTAACCCCACTTCTTACTAAGCACTACAAAATAGTGCTCAGTGGACATTAGCACGACCGCCCAACGTAACTACGGAATTATGGACCAAGGAACGACCCAGACTTATTATAGACGCAATCACGTATATAGCTTTCCTAAAACCAGTACAGATCATAGAACACAAGATACAAACCGTAATAATGTGTCTAGTAAATTATAGAAGAATGAGAACAGGACAGAGTAGGTTTATATACAGAATGTTTATTTATTTGGCTAATGGTTCTAAAGGTTGTCATAGCCGGGAGTAGTGAGGATAAGCTTCCACTGCAGATAAATGCTGACAACCAAGCCCAGCTACCGGCTTTCATGCGTGGCTCAATTTAAGCCTGGCAGAACTGTTTCCACTGACGGGAGAATGGGGCGAAGGCGAGTCACTGGCGCCTTAAAACCAGCAGCTTCGGCAGATAGGGCTTGTGATTCTTGGTTGGTAGCCTAAGATAATGTAAAACTGTGAATTCAAACCACCGCTGCCGTGCGGGAACATCCGTTTACAGGATAGACTTCCGGAGTAAACCCTTAGGATAAATCCTGAGTCGGAGTCCCTAAGGCAGTCTAATGTTGATTCGACATTATTCTGGCAACTCCTGCGACGTGGCTGGTACCAAACTGTTCCGGTTACTGCCGTTCTATCGGCTTCGTGGAGAAAGGGAACATGCTGCAGGGGTAAAAGCTTGATCTCCATTTAACTGTGCCGAAGCTCGCACCCAGCAGAGGACACTCCAGCTTCACCCTATAGGTGTCGGCACAACACGGGAAGTAGAGCCAATGGCGTTTTCTGCAGACGATTCAGATGTAAGAATGTGTGGACGCCAAGAAGAGTAGGCTACAGCATTCATTCTGCGTGACATATATAATAGCTTTGTGTGTAAGTGTGTGTAGAGCGTCTATGTGTTGTTGAATGACATCTTTAGCATAGGACTTTGTTGTAAGATTATTGGGGATAGGGGAGGGAGGGGTGTGTCGGCATAAGGTAGATCCCGATCTACCATTAATCACAAGAGTTTGGTTTGGTTTTAAGGACTATCTTCATTGCACACGGACAACCTCCATCAGTGCTACGATCTACTCCCTTAGATCACACAAGGAGGATCTCAGCGCAGTGCACGAACTCTGTAGCACCGGCGAGGATCTCAATGTGTGTATACAGGAACAACACATTCTATACATACTCTTTGTGTTGGTTAGGTTTTTAATTTTTAAATTTTGCCTGATAGGACCTATTCTTTACGATTTCCAACTGCCGTTGGATTTTTAACGTGCACAACCTACACACGGGACCTCCTGTTTTTTCGCCCTTATCCCAGAAGGCTAGGCATCCGATCTCACTACCCAGGAGACCAGGGGAGTATGACATCATTAGGACCACTGGTTCTGAAAAAAATTTCCATAAATTATGTTCCCTCAACTGGAAATCGAACCTGGTACCATACCTCTAGAACTCGAGGCGGACGCCATACCTCTTAGCCATTCCAACCACCTCATCATGTAAGATCACAGGGGAATGATTTGGTAGATCTCCAGGTTATATACTACTCGTCAAAAGTCAAGGGCCACTTAGAAAAACCTTGGTTGAAACCATAAAACAAATCTGATATAAACGTAATTGGTATCAGTCAAAACGGCATTTATTGAATACCAAATTGACATGTCACGTAAAGAAATGGAAACACACATTCAAACGCAATGAAGCTGTGAAGTGTGTCACCCACCTTTTCAAAAGTCACACAATAGATATTGAACAAATAGACATTTCAAAATCGGGTATGACCACCGTTTGCAGCAAGGCATTCAAGACAGCGTAGACGCATCGAGTCCACAAGGGTCCGAAGAGTATCCTGAGGAACAGCTTGCCATTCCTGAAGCAGAAATGCAGTCAGCTGTGCAACATCCATTGGCAGGAGGTGATTTGTTGACAATTTTTGACCAAGGACATCCCAGAGGTGCTCAATCGGAGAAAGGTCAGGTGAACGAGCTAGCCACGCCATCCTGATGATCCCATGTTGCTGAATAAACTCATTCACCACACGAGCTCGATGGGGTCGAGCGTTATCATCTTGGAGGATGGCATTACCACCTATGGCCTCCAGAGCAGGCTGAACAATTGGTCTCAAGATTTCGTTCTGGTATCTTGGGCCGGTCAAGTTGCCTTGGATGATGTAGAGTGGGGTCCTGTCGTGTCTGTAGAAGCCTCCCCAGGCCATGACAGAACCCCTACCATAACGATCCACCTCTCGAATTGTGTCATCAGTAAATCGCTCTCCTGGAAGTCTCCAAACTCGAATCCTGCCATCATTTAATGACACAGTGAAGAGAGATTCATCAGTGAAGAGAACTTGACTCCATTGTTGCCTTGTCCATCGGATGTGCTCGCGACACCAAGCAACATGTGCTCTGCGATGAGCAGGAGTAAGAGGGATTCTGACTGCAGGACGTCGAGCAGCCGGTCCAAATTCATGTAAAGGTCTGCGAATGGTGCTTTGACTGACATTAACGTTTACAGTTTGTCTCAGCTGACATCTTAGAGTGGAACAAGTCACTGTTCAATGGTGCAGGGCTGACAACAAGAGGTACCGGTCATCATGTCTATTGGTGCATCTAGGGCGACCTGGCCGGTGGCGATCCTCCACACTTCCTGTGGCCTGAAATATCTCCAAAATTCTTTGGATAGTAGAGTGTGACACTGCAAGCCGTCTAGCAACCTCACGGACAGATAAACCACTTTCAACCCACGCTATGGCCCTCATTCTTTGTAAGGTGTCAAGACTTCTTCTCGGTGGCATGGTTTTTGCAAGTGATGAAACTACCCTAAATCTGCTGATTGTAAAACAAATTAAGAGTGAACTCTGTTCACGAAAAGTCGCTATTGCACGTGGCATGTCAATCAGCACGATTACTTCACCTGTTTGGTTGTACGGAAGTTTGTAGAGAAGGCCACTCTCCAAACCTCCGATGTCTTGCGGGCAGTGTTAGGATGTGCAAGAACATGGACAGGAAGACTCCACAACTTCCCCACTGAAGACACGCCCACGGCGACCGTTGCCTCAATTGGCTGTGTGTGGTGTACCCGGAAACGGGGCCTCCCAGTACTGAGGCACAGTTAAGTCCCCGATGTCACTTATCGGTGCAGAGTTGAGAGAGATGGCTGAGCATCACAATCCCCCCTGTGTTGCAGCATGATGAGAACCCAGCATTGCACACTGAGCTTGGGGGGATCACTTGAGCACCAGAGTTAATACTGGCTCTTGACTGGATGGCCGCATGCAGGAGATTTCTACAATGGAGGGTTGGCAGGTGGTGGGTATCTGGAAGTGGCTCTGTGCAGGACGTGAGGATTCCTTGGGAGAGCCCAGAACCAGAGCACAGCATTGTGCAAGCTCTGCATAGTTGGAGAGCCCCCTGGATAACGGGGAATGCACAGTGTGCTACCCCACCTATCCCCAACTGCTAACTTAGAACCAGAAGTGGGGTCCTCTGTATGCGTGCCAGGCCAGGATAAAATGCCTGGGAAAGAGACTGGAGCTCAGAACTCCCTAACTCAAAGTTGCAGGATGGCAGAAAAGCCATGGGAAAGACAGGGCTATTTTGAAGATAACGCAACCATATTTTCACCTACGAGCTCGGACGCCGCCTCGGTAAACAAGGTCCGCGCAGAGCAGTGACATCCCCAGGCTGCTTGCGAATAGTCTACTACTGGGAACATAAACAGATTAGGGATGAGCCCACTCTCCCGTTGAACAAGTGCTAAAGTCGTAGATACTGGGCCAGAAGGCGCACCGGAAACCACAGTATCACGCAACTCGCTTTTTTTTTCTATGGAGAGTACACCGTCAAATAAATCTCGTACTGGTGCTCGCCCTGTGGAGCTCCACCAGGCAGGTGCAGTGCCGGGCGGCTCTGAGCCTCGACAGAGCCCACCCTCAGCTACTGGAGGACCCTCTAGACCGTCTTGTGGAGTCAGCAGACGGCGGAGGAGAACTACTGACCAAAACAAAACAGAAAAAGAGAAACCCAGAGTGCCACTTGTCATGATGCACTGGAATGCAGAGGGAGTGAACAGCAAGCAGGCTGGATACAGCAGAAAGACAGAGCTGGAAAACATCTTGTATGAGAAGCAAGTCAGTGTTTGCTGTATCCAAGAGACTCACTTGAAAGCAGATCAAACCTTTAAAATAAGGGGATATCAATGCTTCAGATCCGACAGAAAAGATAGACGAAAAGGAGGAGTACTTACTCTTGTAAGGAATAACATTCCTGCACACGAAAGGAAAACCTTCATGGATGGAGCAGAATATCAGCTGTTGCAGATAAAGGTAGACAAGATGGAAATAGAACTCCTGAACTATTACTGTCCGAACAACAAACCCCTGAGTCTCAGCTCTATACAGGTACCAGCCACCAACTTTATAGCAGTTGGAGACTTTAATAGCCACTCCCAGAGCTGGGGCTATAACCATCTGGATCACAGAGGGGAAGAGGTTGAAACTTGGCAAGATGATCACTCCCTAATCCTAGTCAATAATGCCACAGATACTCCTACCTTCTACTCCAGAGGATGGCACACAACTTCAACACCAGATCTTGCCTTCTCCACACCAGATATAGCTGGATCTATTAGTAGAGAAGTAGGAGACCAACTAGGGGGGGAAGCGACCATCGCCCAATCTTTCTTACTGTCCAGAGTGCAACTCTCAGTACAGGCCCAGCCATTACAAGATGGAACTACAAAAAAGCCAACTGGGGTTTATTCAGGCATCAGGTGAACACGCTGCTGTCTACCCTCAAGGTACAGAACAGAGACATTAATGAAGTGGTAAAAGATTTCAACAGATGCATACTACAAGCTGCAAAAGAAACCATTCCCAAAGGATGCCGGCGTAACTACATACCATACTGGTCCAGCACACTCCAAGAACGTCAGGAAGCTATGGACAGGGCTAGAAAGGACGCAGAGTCTCAGCCTTCACTTGAAACTCACAACAAATGGAAAAAGGCTGTAGCAGAGTTTCAGAGAACAAAGCTAGAAGAAAAACGGAAAAGCTGGAGAACTAAAACGGCATCGCTGAACCTTGAGAAAGACGGCAGGAAACTTTGGAGATTAGTCAAGTCTCTAAATGAAGAGCGTTCCTCACCTAGGCAGACTATCACATTGGATGAAGGTGGCAAACTTTTCAGAGGAAAACAAGCTGCAGACTTGTTTGCTAGAAGATACAGTTCAGAAAGCAACTTACCCATTAACATAGATCATCAGAGAGAGATAAGAAAAGAAATACTGGCAACCATGGGACAGACAGATACTCCTGCCCCAATGAGGGAACCCATCACACTAGGAGAACTACAGAAGGCTATTTCCAAGCTTAAGTTTCAAAAGTCACCCGGCCCAGACAAAATCAGCAACGAAATGCTAGTAAATCTGAGCTCAGCAGCAAAGACAAAACTGCTTGAGATATTCAACCACAGCTGGTTGAAAGGAACGGTACCCCAAGTATGGAGAGAAGCCATCACAATACCCATACTAAAGAAAGGGAAATGTAAGACCGAGGCTGCAAGTTACCGGCCAATCAGTCTCACAAGCTGTGTTGGGAAGACTATGGAGCGAATAGTCAACCACAGATTGAAATGGTATTTAGAGTCTGAGCAGATCCTGGTGCCGGAACAAGCTGGATTTAGAGAATGCTACAGTATAGAAGACCAAGTTACTTACTTGTCTCAAGCAATAGAAGATGCCTTCCAGGAGAAGAAAAAGGTCCTAACGATCTGGGTCGACTTCAAGCAGGCCTTTGACAAGGTGTGGAAAGATGGCCTCATTGCAAAACTTAGGAGAAGTGGAATCCAAGGCAACATGATGAAATGGATCCAGTCATACTTGCATAACAGGAGAACTAGAGTCACTCTTGACGGTCTGCAGAGCAGAAAAGTGTTGCTCCATCAGGGGGTACCTCAAGGAGGAGTAATTTCCCCAACACTCTTCCTTGTTTACATCAATGACCTGGTGAAAGATCTCCCTGCAGGAGTTAAAGCTGCCTTATATGCAGATGACCTAGTACTCTGGTGCACTGATGAAAATGTCACCACAGCAAATTATAGAATGCAGCGGGCAGCAGACATGCTAGTGTCATGGGCAGAGAAATGGCTTATCACAATAAACACAGACAAAACCTCCACAACACTGTTCTCCCTCGCCCCCAAGGACAAATCAGCTAACATACACCTAGGGACAACCGTGATCAAGGAAGAAAGCTACCCCACCTATCTTGGGGTGACATTTGACCAAAGGCTTACATGGAATAAGCATATTGAAAATGCAGAGGAAAGGCCCGAAGACGACTAGGCATACTCAGAAAATTAGCAGGTACCAACTGGGGAGCAAATGAACGAAATCTAAAGAAGATTTATAATGGAGTAATAAGACCACACACTTAGAGTTTAGCTCAGCAGCATGGTCATCAGCTGCTAACTCACATCTGCAGTCTTTGGACAAGGTGCAAAATCAAGCTCTCAGGCTCATTACAGGAGCCATGAAAACTACACCAATAACAGAGATGCAGAAGGTTGCTGGATTACAGACATTGTCCCATAGAAGAGACACAGAAACCATGATCCAGATGGAAAAGTACAACAGTATGCCAATGCACCCAATGAAGGCAAGACTAGATGATCTGGCATTGGGACGTCTAAAGCGTAGCAGCTTTGTGCATCGGGGGAAAAGACTTATAAGACAGCATCAAGAAGACCTATCCATGAAGACAACACCACTGAAGCCCACCCTATACCCTGTACCATGGGAGCAGGCCAGCAGTGCCCTCCAAATTAATACATCAGTCAGTGGTCTCACAAGTGGATGTGAGTATAATGATCTGCAAAAACGAACTGCTACATTGAGTATGATCCAAGAAAGCTATCCCGATCAATCATGGATACATGCCTATACAGATGGATCAGCAACTAATGCTGTTAGGAATGGAGGTGCCGGTATCTTTATCTCATATCCTGACAACCACTATGAGACTAGGCACATTCCCACTGGTAATTCTGTTCCAACTATACAGCTGAGGTTCAAGCTCTAGAGCAAGCTGCAAATATGATTTATAACACCAACTCTGACTGCCACCAGGTAGTCATCCTCACAGATGCACTGTCTGTCCTGCAAGCTCTCAAGGGTGGTAAACTCCCGCATCTGAGAAATGAACTAAACAAGGTAGCTGCCAAAAAAGAGAACCATACTTCAGTGGGTACCATCTCATTGTGGTGTACCCGGAAATGAAAAGGCAGATAAACTTGCAAAAAAAGGGAGGAGAATGTGAACAAGAAGATAATGAAGTCACATACTTTGAGAAAAAGAGAGCTATCCAGACTATCAGAAGAGAACAGAACCAACCCAAAGACGACTATCACACTCTTGAACGGCAGGGACAGATAACTATTTTTCGACTCAGGACAGGGCATAACAAACTGAATGTTGTTCGTCCATCACAAGTGATGAGGACCACTCTGTTCATCCAATTATTAGGATGTTAGGATAGTCTATGAGTACGAAGGTGACTGATGAGCCCGATGCGAGCCTGGAAGGATCTCGGACAGTGTGGGCAGGGAATGTTTGCTTCATGTGAAGGTTTTATTTCACGATCTTTTCTAGCTTGTCTCCGCTGTTCCGCTGCTGCTCTTCTGGAAGATTCGCATGCCACTGCACCTTTACAAAGAGATGTGCGCCAGGCAGTTCGGTCTTGCGCAGCAGCTTCCCATGTGTCTGGGTTTATGTCAAAGGTTTTTAATGAAGCCTTAAGCGTGTCTTTGAAGCGCTTTTTCTGGCCACCATGGGAGCGTCTACCCTTCTGCATCTCACCATAAAAGAGTATCTTTGGCAGTCGATGGTCTGGCATGCGGACTACATGACCTGCCCAGCGAATTTGTGACTGCATCAGAATAGTAGCGATGCTAGGGATACCAGCTCTGTCAAGAACGGCGGTATCCGGGATCTTGTCTTGCCATTTGATGTTCATTATCTTCCTGAGACAGACTGTATGGAAGTGGTTGAGCTTTTTTACGTGGCGCCTGTATACAGTCCATGTTTCACATGCATAAAGCAGCACTGGAAGCACCGCAGCTCTGTATACCTTCAGCTTTGTCTGTAGACTAATGCCACTTCGATGCCAAACGTTGGTGTATAGTCTGCCAAATGTGCTGCTGGCTTTGGAGATCCTGGTGTTCACCTCATCATCAATGACGACGTTCTGGGATAGTGTACTACCAAGGTATGTGAACCTGTTCACAACATTCAGTTTCTCACCATTTACCTTGATGACTGGCTCAGTATAAATTGTGCCAGGAGCTGGTTGGTACATGATTTCTGTTTTCCCCGTGTTGATGGTAAGCCCAAAGTTGGAGCACGCTTCGGAGAATCTATCAACGCTACGCTGCAGATCAGCCTCTGAGCCAGCACTGAGGGCACAATCGTCAGCAAACAGAAGATCCCTGATGGTGTGTGATTTGACCTTGGTTTTTGCTTGAAGCCTCCTAAGGTTAAACAATTTTCCATCAATACGATATCTGATGTCGATTCCTGTGTCCCCGTCTCTGAAAGCATCAGTCAGCATAGCAGAAAACATGATACTGAAAAGAGTCGGTGCAAGTACACACCCTTGTTTAACTCCATTTGAGACTGGGAAAGGCTCAGATAGCTCACCGTTTTCCTGAACTCTAGCCTGCATTCCATCATGCAGCTGCTGCACTATTGAGATAAATTTCTTTGGGCAGCCGTATCTTGCCATGATCTTCCATAGACCCTCTCTACTGACCGTGTCGAACGCCTTTGTCAAGTCGATGAAAGCTGTGTACAGGTCACAGTGCTGTTCTTGGCATTTTTCTTGAAGCTGTCTTGCAGCGAACACCATATCGGTGGTTCCACGTTCTTTCCGGAATCCACACTGACTTTCAGGTAGAAGACCTTTGTCAAGATGAGCCGTAAGGCGATTAAGAAGGATTCTGGCAAATATCTTCCCAGCGATTGATAGTAGTGAGATGCCTCGATGATTGTTACAGTCTTGGCGATTACCTTTACGTTTATAAAGATGTATAATTGACGCATCCTTGAGATTGTGTGGGTGGTTTCACTCTGCCACATTTGCTGGAAGATCATGTGAAGTTTCTCTATCAGAACTGTACCGCCATCTTTATAGACCTCAACAGGAATTGAATCGGAGCCGGGGGCCTTTCCACTAGAAAGTTGACGAATCGCTTTTTTAGTCTCCTCCAAAGTCGGTATATCATCTAGTGCTTCATTTATAGGAATTTGGGGCAGTCGGTTGATGGCTTCATCGTTAATAGATGATGGCTGGTTCAGAATATTATTAAAGTGTTCGACCCAGCGTTGGAGAATTTTTTCCTTGTCTGTAATTAGTGTTTTTCCATCTGCATTAAGGAGGGGAAATGATCCTGATGATGTTGGACCATAGACCGCTTTGAGTGCATGGTAAAAAATTTTCAAGTCATGGCTGTCAGCAAAGCCTTGGAGCTCATCTGCTTTATTACTCAGCCATGAATCCCGCATCTGGCGTAGTTTATGTTGGACGATTCTACGCATGTTGTTGAAAGCGTCTTTCTTGGATGTAGATTTTGGATCATTTAAATATGCTTTATGGAGATGGTGTTTCTCAGCCAACATCTTCTTTATATCATCTGAGTTCTCATCAAACCAGTCATTTTGTTTCTTGATGGCGGGACCCAGGACCTCTGTAGCAGTGTTGTAGATCTGCTCGCTTAGGGCTGTCCAATTTGTTTCCGCACTTTGGCCGTCTAACGAGATAGATTTGAGACGGTCTTCTAGAGTGTCAGTGAATGACTGTTTAATTTTTGTCTTCTTTAGTTTGGTAATATCCAGCCTTTTTTGAGTTTTCTTTCCCTGAGGGCGCCTGGCAGGTTGGATACGAATTTTAAGTTTAGACACAATGAGGCGATGATCAGTCCAGCATTCGGCACCACACATGGACTTGGTCACCCGGACATCTTGCCTGTCCTTCTTCCTAACAATTACATAGTCAATTAGGTGCCAATGCTTCGAGCGAGGGTGCATCCAGGAGGTCCTGTTGCGGATAGGAAGTCGAAAAATGGTGTTGGTGACAAGGAGGTTATGTTCTGCGCAAGTCTGGAGGAGAAGAAGTCCATTGCTGTTACAGCGACCCACGCCGTACTTTCCGATAATGCCATTCCAGGAGATGTTATCTGAGCCTACTCTTGCATTAAAGTCACCAAGAATAATAAGCTTATCTGCTTTAGGAACTGATGCAATGACTGCATGTAGTTCTTCGTAAAACTTATCCTTGACGTCATCCTGGTTTGTCATAGTTGGTGCATACGCGCTAATGATGGTGGCATGTTTCCTTCCATAAAGCAGCGGGATCTTGACCGTCATGAGTCGGTCATTTATTCCCTTTGGGGGCTCCACTAGCTTGCCAATAATTGCTGTTTTGATTGCAAATCCAACCCCTGCTTCTCGTCTTTCTTCAGTTCCTCTTCCGCTCCAATAGAATGTATAACCTGCACCCTTTTCGCAAAGTTGGCCCTCGCCTGCAAGTCGAGTTTCACTCAGTGCTGCTATGTCAATGTTGTATCTGGCCAGTTCTCTCCCTATCAGGGCAGTTCGCCTCTCGGGTCTGTTTGTGTTAAAGTCTTTGTCGAGTAGAGTGCGCACATTCCATGCGCCTAGAATGAGGGGGAAAAATCTGTCCTTTCTTTTTCTTATGTGTCGCCCGCTGAAGTAGGGTATCCACCAACCGCGGTAAGCTGGTTAGGTAATGGTGGAGCAGGCAATGTTTAGGGCACCTTTTCTAGCCCCTTCCTCATGCCATGGAGGTGAGCAGTGCTTTCCTAAAGAGGGCTGCTCAGTCACTCAGGGGGCTGCCGAATCCCACTGCTGCTCCGATCAGTGGAAGACGACCATATGGCCTGAGCCGCCTGTGTGTAGGTCTGCGACTACGACTGCCAGCGCACCCACGCCTGCCGCTTCGCCGCTCGCCCATCGCCACAGGACTTGTTGTGAGTGGATGGATGAGTGGATGAAAGAGTGACTTGCGCAGTGATTTGGTTTAAAGTGAGGAAGAGTTGCGCAATTCGTCGACCTCACTCTCTCGCCTGGGTCCATCTTAATCCAGTGGCAAGACAAGTCAAGACGACTGGAGATGAAGTCAGGTGCAGTGGATGACCATGGCTTTCTACGTGCCTCGCCATGCTCCTTACGCTCCACAGCGCGTTGCTGGTAATCGCCGTCATGCCCGTTGAACCAACAGGTGGTTTCTTCCGCGCAGTCTACCGAATCCAGTCTTCGCATGCATGGGTAGGCAGACCCTAACTCACCGAAGGTTTATAACCAGTCGGCTACCCTCACCTAGTTTAGCCGGCCTGTCAAAGCCGTTTCCCGGGGGGTGGCCGCTGTCGCATGCTGACAGCTACGAGGAGCCACAGATGAGAGCTGAATGCCAGGTTTGGACCAAAGGTGGCCGAGCTGCCCTGAAAAGGGCATGACAGCTCCTTAACCAGAGGTACTACCAATACCTGACATCCCAAACCCCCCTACAAACTGAATAAACACATGCACAAGCTACGATTGTCTGCTTCACCACTGTGCACATGTGAATTAAACGAACAAACTGCTGAGCATGTTCTACAGGACTGTCCTCTGTATGACCAGTTAAGAAAGATATACTGGCCCAATGACTCAACACTTAACTCAAAGCTATATGGAGTTAAAGAGGAACTTCAAACAACAGTCGAATTCATCATGAGAACTCGTCTGACGGTGTAATCATCAAAGATGTGATCGCAAGAAGAAGAAGAAGAAGAAGTACAGAAGTTTGAAAAAACAGATTAAAAATGTGAATTTATGGTCAGCAAACCAAATTGCACGTGATCACCATGGTTGTCGGTGAGTTGTTTTTATGCTTAACGTGCGTAGAGGACTGTCAGAGGAAGATATTGCACCCATTTTTACTAAAAACTTCCTTCATTTAATCATTCTATGCGCTTATATAAAAGTGTATTGAAAATAATAGGGTGGCCCTTGACTTTTCACGAGTAGTATGTATATATGGAGAAAAAGTTAACAAATGATAACTGCAATTAACATAAAGGTTAAAAAGATGTAGAGTATTAAAGGCGGTTTTACCAAAGCATCCAACAAATGAGAACACACTGCGCTCAGCCTGTATTCATCATTGTTTCCCTATGAGCTCCTAATGGAGAATGGAGCCACCACCGCAGATTGGCCCTTTGCAGGAAGCCTGCAGTAAGCAGTCACAAGCTCCTGCAGCAGTGGTTTTGTGTCAATTTGTTTTCCATGATATGATTGGTACCCCCCATGCACAGCCTCATATTATTAGCTGCCTTGTACGACATGCCTGAGGGTGTAGGAGTTGCTATTCTTTCTTTGCCTCTTCAGAGACCCCCGGGAACTACAGTGGGGTCAACGTGTATTAGAACATGGACTATTTCTACATCTTTTGTTCTGGTTATTTTTGTCTGTTCTTTTGTGTTTACGGCGTGATGCTGACCACATTACCCCTAGTGTGCCGAAGGTCAAGAAAATTTTTGCCTAACACCATGTTCGCAATATGCCTCAATGGGCGTGTAATGAGGGGAGGAGAGATCCTTTCGTGTTTAGGTGATCAAGATGGGATAAGCATCATAAAACTGTTATACTGTGGGAAAACTGCATGCAGCATCGAGGTTAAAAGCACATAAATATTAAATGTAGTTTTACCAAGGCATGACAACATATGTCAAGATACTACTCTCTACTGTTTCTACAGCTATTGTTCTGGTTTTATGTGTGTTGTTCTGTTTGTAGCTCACCAAGATGGGATTAGCCTGGTCCACTTCTTTCTGTTATGTACATCTCGTGATGACTTGCAAAGTTCTTCATGAAGGACAACTTACAGAACCGTTTAGGATAAGAACTAAAGAACGACAGGGATGCCTCTTGACTCCATTTCTCTTCTTTACTGGATATAGATTGGGTTATGAAAACATCGACTTCGCCCAAAAAAAAAAAAACTGGAATCTTGACTAAACAGCTCGATGATCTAGACTTTGCTGATGACTTGGTTCTGTCCCATGACTGTAATCAGATGCTTGACCAAATGAAAATGCTTGATGAGAGGTCACAGCAAGTGGGTCTGAAAATACACTGGGACAAGACAATGATAATGAGAATAAAAAGCAGGAAATAATAACAAGATAGAACTTGAGGAAGCACCCCTATGAAATATAGAATCATACACATATTTGACAGCAATATAGAAAACAGAGGGACAGGCAAAATCAAATTAAGAAAACAAAAGGCTAGAGGGGTTTTCATTGCATTGGGAAATACTTGGAAATCAAGTCCAACATACAAATAAGAATCATCAACTTAAAAGTCAAGTCAGTCCTATTGTTTGGCTCTGAAACATGGAGTACAACAAATCCAACAACTAATATGCTACTTTCATAAATGGATGCTCACACTGAATAGGATTGAAGTGGTATGACAAGATCACTAATGTAGAACTGATGCCAAGAACCAGCCAAGTGCCGGTGGACCAAGAAATGAGAAGATGATGCTGCAGACGGATAGGACCCACATTGAGGAAACTTACTGATAGTATTACTTATTCTGGAACATCCAGGGCACGAGAGGCAGAGGTAGACCACACAAAAATGGCTTCCACTTCACTACACAAGGCAGTACTAGTTGTGGAATTCACGGGGCAGGCGAAATAGATAGAGACAGAAAAACACATGGAGGCGGGAATTGGAGACATCTGTGAAAAGGATAAGGAAGACATGGGTAGATCTTGAATAGATGGCACTGGACATGGAGGTTTGGTGTTAATTTGTTGAAGGTTTATGCTCCTTGGGAGCTGTAGGATAATAAACGAATGTATTACTAGCTGGTGATGGATAGGACACACATGAAGGAAGCCCTGTGTATAGCATTACAAAGCAGTCCTTGTTCTGGAACCCCCGGGGTAAGAAAGGCAGAGGTAGACCAAGAAACACACAGAGAAGAGAATTGGAGACTGAAATGAAAACGGTGAGGAAGACATCGAAAGAACTTGAGCTGATGGCACTCGACAGCAGGACTTGGCATGTGTTTGTTGAAGGTGTATGCTCCTTGGGGAGCTAAAGGGTATTGGCGATTGATTTGTCTCTGTGTTTTAATTAAAGCGTGTTTGTTATATTTGTATTTAAACGTTTGACAATTACTGCTATAGTTGTCTTCATTACGTCTCTCATCATTACAAAAAAATGTATGGACATTTCTTTACTTCTATCTACAGGTGTTGTTATATTCTTTTGCATTACATTGTTGGTAATGCTGCCCTATGCTGTCGACATACGCAAAGCATACACCAGTAACAAGGCAGCAAAAAACCCCTATAGTTGATTTCCATGGAGACATGATCATAGCAGTGGTCAAATATTTTAGCATTTCATTCGTCCTCATTGGGAGAAACGTGATGAGACTGCCACAGGAGACAGCATTTAATAAATTTGAGGAACTTAGATAGCAACAATTCACAATAGGAAAGATGGTAGCAAAGCTGTGAAAACAAAACATAGAAACCAATCTGTGGAGACAGCCGTCTGAAATAAATCTAAAATAACACAAACCTAGAACATAGAAACAAAGTGAGTGGACAACGCAGAAACTCAAGAGAAGATGGCTTATAAATAAGTCTGAGACAGTAACAGAAGCTAATCTGGTGGGGAAAGAAGGCAAGAAAATGAAAAATCATGATAGGCAGGCAAATGATGAGAACAATCGTATCAGCACCTGATATAAGCCTGAAAAACTTTAGAGAAACGTGTTGGTTATCTCTTTTGTTTAATCTGATTCTCTCCCAAGCCGTTATATTAAACAATGCTTTCTCAGATATTAAAAAATTTCAATTCAAACCTTGATTTCAACCATCAATTATTCAAAATATTGCAATGAAGAGATACAATTATTGACTGCTAAATAACAACAATTAAAACCGGTTGGACAGGAGTCTTAGGTTTATTCTGTTCAACATAAAACAATTCATGATTTGATAAAAACATTATGTTTTGATCAAAGATTTTCAGTGCTACAAACTGTGACTGTTTTAAACAACTGTGTGATAATTTACTTACCAACTGTTATCTGCTTGTGTTTTATCTGTGCATGAACATTATTTATCATAGATACTCGAGTATAAGTCTAGAAATTTATTCACTTAATATACATTGGGCCTTTAAAAACATACATCCACCTTAAAGGTCTCGATAAATACCAAGATCTCGTTGCTACTTGCTAACGACCAACAACAGTATTCACATTTTTCGGGCATGCATTTTCAGATGTTTTAAGCGGGAAATGGTTATGCTGAAAATGTAAAATTTGCAGAAAGCCATGGAAATTCAAAAGCAATGCTGGAATTTGGAATCAATGAAAAACTCATTCGACTTATAATCAGGTCATTCATTTTGGAACCTTTTTAAATCCTAAAGTCTAGTGGTAAACTTATAATCGAATCTAGCTATACTCGAGTATATACAGTATTCCAAGTGTAAGAAATGAAAGGGTGGTGGAGAGAAGTGAATTTTGATGAATTTATACAACAATCCAACAGTATGGTCAAGACAACAAAATGGCATTATGTTTAACATGAACAACACAGTGGAAATATTCATTCAGTCATTACTCCCGAACCCCTCAAGGAGCTTAAACCTTCAACATATTCATATCAAGTCCTCCTGTTCTGTGCCATCTACTCAACATCTATCCATGCCTTCTTTCCTTTAATTTCTGTCACCAGTCCTCTTCTCCACATGTCTATCTCGCTTACCCTAGCAATTCCAAAACAAGGACTGCTTTCTAATGTTGTCCTATCCCTCTCCAGCGTCTGCTTATCTCCTGTTCCACTGGCACCTGTCTGGTTTTTGTCATCAGTTCCATACTGGTGATCTTGTCATAACCATTAGAGTCCTATTCTATGAAAGCTCACATTTATGAAAGTTTGTAACACCTTGGGTGTTCTTTTTACAGTGGATAAATGGAAAGAATATAATGACACATCATATTTTCGTCTAGAGTGAAACATGACAAGGAGGTTCAATTTTTCATCTCCAGTACAGTGTATGAAGTGAGATCAGGAATATTATCACATTAAATTTCTCTTTTACTGCAACTATAATTTGTTAACATTACTGTGCTTCTGGTTGACTGGGCTTTTGATATGTCCACACTTAACTGCAGTATCAGTGCCTGAATTTAAAAAAAAACCACATTTGTCTTCAAATCTATCACTGTTCAGGATGGATCTCTCCAGCTTTCTCAGGAAAATAAAATTAATCTGTTCAATACAACACAAAAACATGGCATGCCACCAAGTATATTACATACAAACTTTGCAGCCTCCTTGTCAAATGAATCACCAGATTAAATAACAACAATCACCAGAGCTGAGGATTAAAGGCAAACAGGAGACACCACACTGCCCACTATATAAACAGCATCAAAGATCTACAGCTTCCACACAGGTTTCAAATGCTGTGTCCATTTCTTCTATAACATGGTCAGTTGGCTTGGCCCACATATATAAGACAGTGTATGAAAATGAATTATTTAGCGTCACTTTTCTCCAGAGGTGCATAATTCAACAACTTCTCAATCAAATCAACATGAGCTAGCAGCATGCGCCGACAGCAGTAACGTTTCAGGCCAAGAGCATCTAAAGCGTCACTGAAATACATCAAGAAAACAGTTAAATCTTACAGTCCACAACTTGTTACAGTGAATCCTTGTTTTTTAGAACTATCTCGGCTAGTAATATAAAGCAATACAACTAATTATAAACAGTATCTTTATCACTACTTAGAATACTGGACTGTTCATACTGGAGATGAATTATTGGATAATAGTATCACTTTCACTGTTTTGAAAAGTTAGATTCTGGTGCTGCACTATCCAGGGGGCAGTGTCGTCACAGCTAGCAGTCCTTTTCAGGGCTCAGTATTTATCAATATGGCACTTGAGTTGACAGATTGAACAGCAATTGCACACTCTGATATAACCAACAGACTTCAGTCTAGGCAGAAAGAAACATGCCTGTCCTTAGAAAGGAAAAAACCTCAACAAAATTGAGGTCCCCCCCCCCCCCCCCCCCCCCAAAAAAAAAAAAACTATATTTAAAAAAAAGTTAATAGCATAGCGATGTACATTATGTACTATCTGTGCTTATCACCCAGATCTGAAACACCACATACAGGAAATATTTATGCACCTTTTCAACATTTAGTTGACAAGCAATCCAACGTAGGTCATTCAACGCAAGTTTACAAAGCCTTCTACAAATCTATGTGTGGCAGGGTTACCATAAGTCTCCTTGCAGTACAATTTTAACACACTTATTTCCACATTCTTTGAGATATTTTCCCCCCTGATGAAGTCTTCTTATTTTTCGATCCTTAGACCCTGACGGACAAAGCAGTCAGTGGCCATCACGCCTAGTGACGTCTTGTAGGGCAAGCAACAAACTATCCTCATTTTTCTCGGTCGGTGGCCATCCTTCATGCCATGCCCCAACTCTGATCCATGTTTTGCATTTCAGCCTCCACTGTTCACCACCAGGTTGTCTTTGGTCGGCCTCTCTTTCACGGTCCTTCTGGGGGTCCATAGCATAGCAGTTCTGGTGATGGTGTCAGTGTTCCTTCTGAGAACATGGCCAACTCAGTTCCAGCGTCTGCCCGCAATGATGGTGTGCATGCCTTTTTCACTGCACCATGTAAGCAGTTCCTGGTTGGAGACTGTATTCGGAAATATTGATGAAGTGCAATATCATTAAAAGCAGACTCCGGTGCCTATTTTGAGGTTACACATTTTTGTTAGATATTAAAAACAATAATCTCTATTATAATGCTCCAAAGAAAATCATCATCATCATTTTCCTTCGCACTCATTATGGTGCATGAAGCCACCACTACAGCTGGTCCCCTTGCCTGAAGCTTGCACCAAGCAGTCACATACTCTTGCAGCAGTGGTTTCTTTGGTAGTGTTTTACATGATGAGATTGCCAGCCCAATGCACAACCTCAAATTAGTTGCTATGTACGAGGAATATTATCACTGACAGCTGAGGGGCCAGCAGATCTATTTTTTCATTGTCTCTTCAGAGAACCCCGGAAACTACACAGGGCTCCAAAGGAAATTAATGCACTCTTATCCTCTGAACTTGTAGGTAACCATTTATCATAACAATAATTTCCAGGTTTTCATCAAAATTAAATAGCACATATTAATCAAATGCAAATATTTGAGTTTAACACTTTGCTGACCAAATTCGACGATAGTCGAATTTCCGGTTGAAACCGTTGGTGACCAGATTCGACGAAAGTCGAATTAGTAACTCTACCAACGCAACAGACAGCCGTATCGATAGTTTTACGAAACAAGCCTCATCCGGGTATTTTTAACATTCCAAAATGGCTGCGCCCATGAATGATATCGTGAATCGCTGTTACTAGCCGAGTTTTGATTAAAATTTCATTATTTTTAGTACAAGTGCCCGTTCTTTGTTTTCATCATGTGTGATGATGAAAACCAGACTTATAACAGAGATGATTCTGACTCTGGCAGCGAATCTGGGGCCGAAAGTGATATCTCATGGCTAAGTAGAGATGTAGGCCTATCACTCAATCGTAACGCATTTGATAGCAGCGACAACGAATTTGGATTAGATTGTGATGTAAGTACATCTGAAGCAGGAGATGGGCGTGGCACAAGAGACCACAGCAAGACTGCACATCAAAATAATCTGTGGAGATGGAGAAAGCTTGCTCAAAACAAACTTGTTGAGCTTGACATGCTTCCTCCATATGAAGAACAACATTTTAATAATAATGATAACAGAATTGAGAGGGGGCAGCCTGGGTATGACCCCCTCTTCAAGCTCAGACCCATATTGGATATTATTTTGCCTACATATAAGCAACACTACACACCTGGGCGGGAGTTGTCAATAGATGAATCGATGGTGAGGTTCAAGGGTAGAATATATTTCAAGCAATACCTGCCAGCAAAACCCACAAAGTGGGGATTCAAAGTATTTGTACTTGTCACGTGACCGATAATCTATTTTACCATCTTGTCCATAATTTGATTACTTTTTAAATGTCCTGGTTTTCCTCGTCATTTTGTATTCTTCTTTCTTTCATTTTTCACCTTTGCAAACCCTCCCCGAGGTTTGTTTACGTTTGGCCTTAGTACTAAATTCCTCAACGGCCAGCGTAGAGGTAACGTAATGTTATCTAGCCGCACCTGGTCTGACCAGGGGAATATCTCTTACGTTTAAAGCCTTTGATCACGAGCGAAAGGGTCCCTGTGTTTGGCTTCCAGAACGCTGCTTCGGATCATAATATTATGCATCATGGAAACAGGGGGAGACAAACCCGCGGTCAGTCTTTGGGTTTTTGCCCTTAGACAAGATAGAGCATAATGTTATGCATTTCTCTACCTGGGGAACTTTCGCACGATTTCTTTTGTCTTACTCTAGATTACGTCTTTCGCCGAACTTCTGTAGAAATATGCAGGCCAGGTGTCCGGGGGGAGCGTCCCTTGTGATCTATAAGAGTACTGAATAGTGAGATGCAGGTAATAACTCTGGATTATAGGAGATAGTCACTTATTCCTTTTTGATAGATATTTCTAGTGGCAAGGGAGGATCATTTTATGCTTACTTGTGTGGCTAGACACTAGTCTATAACTTTCACTGAAAGCAGTCACCAGGCATAGATATAATTATATCTTATGATCTAGCCACAACTGTATTATTATAGCAAGAACATTGCATTTTCTTTGTACTCAGTTTGTGGAATATTAATATATTTTCCCAAGGGGACATACGATTTATTTGTGTAATGTCAAATGCTGTAATCTGTTTATGTAAATTCATTTAATGTTGTAAGATGAATAAGCATATTCATTTAACTGTAACTACAGGTTAGGTTTCCTGTATGTTGAGATTGGGAGAAGAGGAGTAGATTTTGCTGTCAGAACATTTAATGACAGCTACATGGGTGTACAAAAGATATTAAGCCTATGCGGGCACATGCTATAATTGATAGAAGGGAAGGAGCGGAGCATGACTAGGTTATAAAACCTTAGATTGATTTTAGCGTTGCTTGAAGTAAAAGGGTGTCTCTTTTTGGGTCTCAGTTTCAGGGAGACCGAATCGCTAGAGCAGATTCCAGTCAGGCGAAGAACGAAATATTCTCTTCGATCTAGAGGGTTTCTGAATACCGCTAGCGTAACGAATCGTCAACCCCGTTCCTGAATCAAAACCCCTTTTTGTCAACGCCAAGTTAAGCTCACGCAGTGCAACGGAGCCAAAGCAAAATCTGGAATCGCCAAACGCAGTAGTAGTTCTCTACTCGCCTATTGGATTACCAGCCAGAGCATTGCGGCTTCCAGAATATCAAAACCGCCCAGCATGCCTATAGCAGAATTCCACATCACCCACCTTTTTGTGCCTAAACGGGGCACTCAGCAAACCACAGCCAAACCAGTTTAAACAGGATTTACTACCCAGCACGCAAGAGCCTAGCGCCGGATAAGTATTTCCTGATACTTAAAACCTCGCACGTATGAGCAGCCATCTATGGACAGAGGTCCAGCCCCCTCTCGTGAGTAGCGGTCACCAACGTTTAGCACCAACAAAGAAAGTTTTGTAGGCTAGTCCCTCACCAAACATCTACAAGTAATTCCCTTCCTGGAGCTAGTACATTTGGTCACCGAAAAGCTTACAGGCTGTCGCCCAGTTCAATCAGTTGGTCCAGCAGAGATAAACAGCGTCCCCACATACCCACCTCGCGCCAGTAGGGAAAGTCACCAATGATATAGTACCAACAAGGACAGTTTTGTAGGCATAGTCCCTCACGAAGGATCTACAAGTAATACACTGTCTGGACTATTTTCATACTGGTTCCCGAAAGCGGACGGACTGAAACGCAGTTTAGTTTATTCATTTTGGTAAACAGGAGGTAAATAGAGTCTTTCCAGCCACAACTCGCGCCAGTATTTGGGGAGTCACCAACGATAGCGCCTATACAGTGATTTTATTCAGGTTAATTCCATCACCGATGGAGGATATATATGAAAAAAACCACTTACTGGAGCTATTTCATCTGGTCCCCGAAAACGGAAGGACTGCCACTCGATTATTTTACTCTCTGTGTTCTACAGGTCATGTCCGTTGGTCTGTGTGTGTGTTTGTTGGTGTAATTTGCGTATTTGATGACTATTGATGATTTTGATGACTATTGATGATTTGATGACTATATATGATTATTGATGGCTATTGATGACTATTTGATTATTGATGTAATTTTATGTTGTGGTATGATATGCATTATTTTCATGTTTTTCTTCATTTAATAAAGTTTACACCTAATTAATACGCTGTTCCCGACCCTTTTCATCCATAATTAACTTGTTTAGCTCTTTACTATAATCTCTATGTATATAAGAGAAAAGAGAAGAGCAGAGGTGCTTAGACCAGACATAAGTGAGTTGAGGCTTGGAGATCATTTTTGGTAAATCTTCTTCCAGTGTTGTCTCAAACCATCTCCTTATTTTACACCCTTTCTGTGTGTGTAATCTTTGACTCGTTCAGTTCACCCTCCCTTGTCGATTTCACTACTAATTGTCCACTCGGACAAATACTACTCTACACTTTACTCAACCACGACAGTACTCACTTGATGCTAAAAAACACAATACTGGCCTGAAATTGAACATTTATACTGTTAAGTGCAAATGATGAAGGTGTGTTTGGGCAACTTTCCAGGGTTGTGGAAAGATCTCTTGATGTGATATGGCAACAAAGACATATTCTCTACTGCGACAGCTTTTATATTCATCCCCATCTATATTTAAGAGCTTGAAAGAAATTCAGATATGGTGCATGTTGAACAGTAGCTGAGATATAGGTAAGCATTTTCCTGAAGCACTGAAGAAAAAGCAACTCAAATTGAAAAGGCAGATCATCCTGTGTTTTTGTGCCACAGAAATGATAAAGGCATGTTGGCATTTACCTGGCCATAACCTTTTATCTACTGTTCACTCCAATGATGTTATGGACAAGACAGTTAGAAAACGAGGGAATACCTGGAGGGCAGAACAATTCAGAAGCCACAGTGCTCCCTAGCAGAAAAATACAACAAAAGTATGGGTAGGGATGTCGAACCACTTCGGCCAACCAGGTTGCCAAGCTATCCCTCTACCATCACAGATCCTAGTAGAAAACGCCCCTGGTTAATGGGCACATAACCAAACTAACAACTGCCAACTTATACAAAAAAGATCACAGCAAAGAAGTTCAGGCAGGATGTCAGTCTCGCTCATAATTGAACCCTGCTTATTCTTCGGACGCAAATGTTGACACCTTCAAAACCACAAGTCACAACAAACTTAACGACTTACTGAAGCGCCCACTTCATTTGATAAAATGAGAATGGTGGCAAGGTACAAAAACCAGACTGAAAATTGTTGTTAAGGCCAGCAGGGAAAAAGAAGCCAGACAGTGTAGCATGTACTGCCCAGATTGTGCAAATGTAACCTCTATGTGCACGAAAACCATTTTTCAAGTTTTGTAACCGCACCTGTCGATGGATTATCAACGAATCCATACAAAGACTCTTGCAGAGACCTACACGATTTAAACTATCAACCCCATTTAATTGAAGGAAAGCAGCTCAAGACACCAAACTATAGTGGTAGAGTAACCACACAAAAACATTCACAAACAAGAATACTCATTGTCATATGGCCGGCAGACACACAGAATACACTCAAAAAAGACAAATACAAAAATTAAATTTTCTTTTGCATTTTATTCATAATTTTGTGTTATCCTTTTAATGCTGAAATACAAAGTATATCGTGTAAAACAGATACATCAATTAAGATATATTTTTCTTCATTTCCAATCAATGTCCCTAACATTTTAATGCACTGATCATTGAATACATGTCATTAAACACTGGAAAAATATCATGGGTTTAAACATCTCCTGAAAATTATCTATAAATTAAGCCAACACAAAATCTAGATGTGGCCACCATGATCAAATGTGACCAATTTTTGCAAATAGCTAACCCAACCCCACACCACCTAATACCATTAACCCGTACAG